>JAGWEN010000835.1:0-34258 GCA_018703685.1 Orius laevigatus
CGTGTCTTCAGGGGTCTGCTCAAAGTTTTTGAAAGGATTTTCAAATAAAACAAATAAATTTAATAATTCTTTATATTTTCTCTCTTTTTTCTTCAAAGGTACAAATAAAAAATCGTAATTGAATGACTTTAACTTTATCTGAAAACGTTTTAATCGTCCCTAGTATTGAAATTGTCGTCTGACCTTTTTTTCCTTCTTGGTTCCTGTTGTCGTCCGTACCCTGGAGATATTCTTCTGATCCCGGCTGTCTCTCGTCTTCTTCTTCGTCGAGGACCTTGACGTACTCCCGTCGCTCTAGAGTTGGTATCGGGCTGCGTGCTCTGAGGTCCTTCCCGCCTATTCTCCACGCCTTATGTCTCTGACCAACCCTAAGCTGCGTCCGTTCGAAGAAAGAGAGCGAGAATACTTCGGAGCAGTGATCTTACAAAGGCGAAATATCTTACGAGCGATAGTATCTGGTAGACGCCTTGGAGGAGGCGATAGACCTAGACTATGCTCTATAGATTCGAACCCTTGAAAGAAAATGCCGTGGAAGCAGTTTCCCAAATGATACCTGGCGGCTTCATAAGAGCCACTCTTATGTACCACGCGCCTATTGCGCCTTGAAGATCTTAATGGTACCTGGCGGCTTCGTAAGAGCCACTCTTATGTACCACGCACCTAGGGCGCCTTAAAGGTTGAGAAAACGCCGGGGAGAAGGCACTCCGGGCGGTAGTCTCAATGGGCACAACTGGGCCCGAGCCTAATGCTCCTGCGAGCCGAGGGTTGCTCTGTGGACCTAAGTCCCAAAAAAAAGGTTCGAGTATTCTCACTCGCCCCTCCCTCGCTTCTTTTGATGAATTTAATTCTTATTCTTATAACAAAATGGCTTTATATCCAAGAGCCGGGAATTCACATTCAAGTATTTTAATTATCATGTTTTGTCATAATTCGGGGAGTCAAAATCGGGCTTAAGTCATTTTCGGGATCATATGCTACTTCGGGATACATTATTTAACATGATAATTTGGATAATAAATACGAAATATAAAGAAAACAACTTTCTTTTGTCAATAAAATTTAACAGAGTTAAAGCGCTGCGATCTGCTGGCGAACGCCGGAACTTCTGCCTTTAAACTAAAACTTTCTAATTTTTCAATAAAATTATCATTAACAAACTTGTTTCTGTCTTTACAGTTTTAAACTTCTATTACTTTACAAATAATTAAATAATCATAAATTTTTTTACATTCGTTAAAAATTAAGGTAGGGTAAATCATTCATTTACAAGTGATCTGTTAACTTTTTAAGGGTCTCGCTTCTAAGGCTTCAATCAGCAGCTGTAGCTTGTTCAGTGGACTTCCAATCCATTTGGGGCTTCCAGCTTAAGGTTTCAATTTTTTCTCCTAATTTTTTTGAAAAACAATTTTTGTCAATAAAAATTAGTAGATTTGAGGTTGGAAAGGGGTGAACCACGTGCTACGCATTATGCGTTTTTTTACGCATCTCCAAAAAGATATTAAAGCCATATTTTGAACTATTTTTCACGAGAAAAGAGCCATTTCAGAATAATTTTGAATATTTTTCGATAAGAAAATGCCTTTTTCAGCCAGATTTTGACCATTTTTGACAAAAAGATCCTTTTCAACATGATTTTGACCTTTTTGACAAAAAAAAACCTTTTCAGCCTCATTTTGAACCTTTTTGGATAAGAAAAGACACTTTTCAGCTAGATGTTGACTCTTTTTAGCCAGATGTTAACCCTTTTTGACAAGAAAAGACCCTTTTTAGCTAGATTTTGACCCTTTTTGACAAGGAAAGACCCTTTTCAGCTAGATTTTGACCATTTTTGACAAGAAAAGACCCTTTTTGACCAGGAAAGACCCTTTTCAGCCAGATTTTGACCATTTTTGACAAGAAAAGACTCTTTTCAGCTAGATTTTGACCATTTTTGACAATAAAAGACCCTTTTCAGCTAGATGTTGACCCTTCTTGACAAGGAAAGATACTTTTTAGATAGATTTTGAACATTTTTGACAAGAAGACCCTTTTCAACCTGATTTTGACCTTTTTGACTAGAAAAAAGAAAACCTTTTCACCCTCATTTTGAACTTTTTTTGATAAGAAAAGACACTTTTCAGCTAGATGTTGACCCTTTTTAGACAGATTTTGAACCCTTTTGACTAGAAAAGACCCTTTTTAGCCAGATTTTGACCATTTTTGACAAGAAAAGACTCTTTTCAGCTAGATTTTGACCCTTTATGACAAGGAAAGACCCTTTTCAGCCAGATTTTGACCATTTTTGATAAGAAAAGACCCTTTTCAGCTAGATCTTGACCCTTCTTGACAAGGAAAGATACTTTTTAGATAGACTTTGATCATTTTTGACAAGAAGACTCTTTTCAACCGGATTTTGACCTTTTTGATAAGAAAAAAACCTTTTCAGGCCTCATTTTGAACCTTTTTTTGATAAGAAAAGACCCTTTCCAGCTAAATGTTGACCCTTTCTGCCAAGAAAGATACTTTTTAGACAGATTTTGACCCTTTCTGACCAGATAAGACGCTTTAAGCTTGATTTTGACCCTTTTGACAACACCTTTTCAACCTCATTTAGAACCTTTTTTTTAAACAAGAAAAGACACTTTTCAGGTAGATGTTGACCCTTTTTGACAAGGAAAGATACTTTTTATATAGATTTTGACAATTTTTGACAAGAAGACCCTTTTCAACCTAATTTTGACTTTTTTGACAAGAAAAAAACAAACCTTTTCAGCCTCATTTTTAACCTTTTTTGATAAGAAAAGACACTTTTCAGCCATATTTTGATCTGTTTGGCATGAAAAAACCCTCTTATAGGGATATTTTCTATCTTTTCGACAAAAGGAGCCCTTTTTAGCCTGAATTTGAACCTTTTTAATAGAAAAGTTCCTTTTTAGGCAGATTTTAAGCAAAATATAGTTCGCAAAATGAAAAAGTTTCTCTGGTCCCCCATCAAGTCTCTTAAGTGGATCGAGGGGAGGCGATAACGCACTAATCTTGGCGTTGAATATTATCTTCGCATTGAATATAATAATTTGTAAAATGACGAGATGTGAGAGATAGAGAATGGGGGATAAAGAGAGGGCGTGATGGGGAAGGGGCTAAAAGCAGGCCCTCCTCGTATCATCTTACACAAACAATACACTACCCGACCTGAAAATGTTATTCTCACCCCTACTCTCAAAACTCAATTAAACATTATCAGATAGACTTATTGACATTATCCACAGAAAACTTAACGTACTAGGACCGTTAACTAAATTTAAATTCAAAAACGAGCCACCCAACTACCTAATGGACATCGTAGAAAAGTTAAAACCGTATACAATACCTTATACAATACCTTATACAATACCTTATACAATACCTTATACAATACCTTATACAATACCTTATACAATACCTTATACAATACCTTATACAATACCTTATACAATACCTTATACAATACCGTATACAATACCTTATACAATATCTTATACAATATCTTATTCAATACCTTATTCAATACCTTATGGCTTTTACAATACCTTATAGTCTTATACAATATCTTATAGTTTATAAATACTTTATACAATACCTTATACAATTCCTTATACCTTATACAATACCTTATAGTTTATAAATACGGTATACAATACCTTATATACTACTGTATACACTACCTTATTCAATACCTTATGGCTTTTACAATACCTTATAGTCTTATACAATACCTCATATTTTTACAATACCGTATACAATACCTTATATAGTTATATACCACCGTATACACTACCTTATTCAATACCTTATGACTTATACAATACCTTATAGTTTATAAATACTTTATACAATACCTTATACAATTCCTTATACCTTATACCTTATACAATACCGTATACAATACCTTATAAAATACGGTATACAATACCTTATATACTACCGTATACACTACCTTATTCAATACCTTATGATATATACAATACCTTATAGTTTATAAATACTTTATTCAATACCTTATGCAATACCTTATACAATACAGTATAAAAAAATGAGTCCCGCGGCAGCAGGACTAAAGAGGTAGATTTCTTTCAGATTTTTAGATCTCGAAGTTTCTAAAATTCGAAGAAAAAAAAATCATCTGTTTCCCGGTAAAAATTCAAAAATCTTCTTTTTTACCTAGATTCAAATCTATTACACCCAGCTGATCCAAACCAACTTTAAATCTTTCTTAGCCATCCCCATAACATCACTTTTAAGTTTGAAAGCGATTGGATGAACGGTTTAGGAGATACGCAGTTTAGGCCCTAAGTAAAGTACCAAAACCGCTGGTCCGATTTCAGCCGTTAACGAACTCATAAATTCTATTAGTTTAAAAGCCCTAAATACCGAATTTCATGGTCGTCAAGTAAAAATTACTCAAGTTATCGTGCGAATACATACATACATATATACATATATATATATATACATATATATATATATATAAACTTTTGAGTTAAGGGTTGTTTGGGGGTCCAGGGGGTCTGAAATGAAAACCTATCACAAAAATGTTTGATTCTGAGACTACTGCCCCCATTGCAATAGGTAGATTTTCCGAAAGAAATCTACCTAATACCTTATACAATACCATATAAAACACCGTAGGTACCTTCATGGGTGCACCTACAAGATGCACCTTTTGCAATTTCAAATTAAGGTTCTAATAATACAAAAATGGGTGCTAAAAGAATTAAAAAATGGCATATTCGCAAACTATTTCATGTTTTTCGAAATGTAATCGGATGCTTTGTGTGAAAGAAAGTTCGTGTCTGGTGCGCGACCTTTGTCGAGTTGTTTGTATGCTCAGCTGGAACCCGATCCGACTCCCCATTAGTGCAGCCAACCCTTAATTATTACTAAACATAAGAAAAAGAAGAAAGAATAAATCGAGAGGCGATTATAATCGCGCTTTTTCCTTTTCTTTCTTTTATCGAACGACGAATCGAGAGTTTTTCGCCCCCAAAAAACTGACGGAAAAGCGACGAATGGGGGGAGACGAGGAGGAGGATTCCTGTTAAATTGATTTACGCTTTGTGGAGGAGAAGGTATAAAGCGTAATTCGAGAAGGGTATAACGTATCTGGTTTCAGGATGTTATTTCTTACCCCTTCTAGCTATATCGAAACACCACACCGCCTTTTTTACCATCTTTTTTTTTCTTTCATTTTTTTTTTTCGCTCTTTTTCGTTACCTCACTCTAATTAGGTATCATTAATACAATTTTTTTTGGGCGAATTTATAAAAATACTTGGAAACGAGTAACATTTCAACAATACCCCCTTCAAATCACCTTCCAATAGAAGGAAAAGATCTTGCTCTGATAGTTATGGAAGTGGAACCACCAAAATGGCGAATACCAAAATCTTAAAAATTATACTTAAATATTTAAAAATTATACTTAACTTTATACTACCAAAAGCGAATAGCAAAATGGTTTTATACCAAAATCTCTGTTTTTCGGTTGGGCGGAACACTGTCTCGTTTCTAGCCCTAACCTAATATTTAATTAGGCCCTACACTGTATGAATGTGGTATTGTATATGGTGGTGTATAAGGTATTGTATAAACTTTAAGGTATTGTAAACGGAATTGTATAAGGCATTGTATAAGGTATTGTATACGGTAGTGTATAAGACTATAAGGTATTGTATACGGTATTGTATAAGCCATAAGGTATTGAATAAGGTAGTGTATAAGGTATTGTATAAGGTATTTTATACGGTATTTTCTATGGTATTGTATAAGGTATTTTATACTGTATTGTATAAGGAATTGCATACGGTATTGTATAAGGTATTGTATCAGGAATTGTATAAGGTATTGTATAAGCCATAAGGTATTGAATAAGGTAGTGTATAAGGTATTGTATAAGGTATTTTATACGGTATTGTATAAGGTATTGTATTAGGAACTGTATAAGGTATTGTATAAGGTATTGTATAAGGTATTGTATTAGGAATTGTATAAGGTATTGTATAAGCCATAAGGTATTGAATAAGGTAGTGTATAAGGTATTGTATAAGGTATTGTATAAGGTATTTTATACTGTATTGTATAAGGTATTGTATTAGGAACTGTATAAGGTATTGTATAAGCCATTAGGTATTGAATAAGGTATTGTATCAGGAATTGTATAAGGTATTGTATAAGCCATAAGGTATTGGATAAGGTAGTGTATAAGGTATTGTATAAGGTATTTTATACGGTATTTTCTATGGTATTGTATATGGTATTGTATTAGGAACTGTATAAGGTATTGTATAAGCCATTAGGTATTGAATAAGGTATTGTATCAGGAATTGTATAAGGTATTGTATAAGCCATAAGGTATTGGATAAGGTAGTGTATAAGGTATTGTATAAGGTATTTTATACGGTATTTTCTATGGTATTGTATAAGGTATTGTATTAGGAATTGTATAAGGTATTGTATAAGCCATAAGGTATTGAATAAGGTAGTGTATAAGGTATTGTATAAGGTATTTTATACGGTATTTTCTATGGTATTGTATATGGTATTGTATTAGGAATTGTATAAGGTATTGTATAAGCCATAAGGTATTGAATAAGGTAGTGTATAAGGTATTGTATAAGGTATTTTATACGGTATTTTCTATGGTATTGTATATGGTATTGTATTAGGAATTGTATAAGGTATTGTATAAGCCATAAGGTATTGAATAAGGTAGTGTATGAGCCATAAGGTATTGAATAAGGTAGTGTATACGGTATTTCATAAGGTATTGTATACGGTAGTGTATAAGGTATTGTATACGGTATTGTATAAGGTATTGTATAAGCCATAAGGTATTGAATAAGGTAGTGTATGAGCCATAAGGTATTGAATAAGGTAGAGTATACGGTAGTATAAGGTATTGTATAAACTATAAGGTATTGTATAAGACTATAAGGAATTGTATAAAGTATTTTATAGGTAGTCTAAATCCAAGTTGGCGTCACCCTCCCCCCTGTGCTTGGTCCGCCATTTTGGAACATTTTTCACGAGTTTGAGTTTTAAATGAGAATGTCAGACTTATTTCTTTTTCGATTGCCATTTCGGCGGTCTGAGAAAGCGGAAGCGTTGAGTGCAGGTTGTTTACTCGAAGGGGGGCGAAGGCACTCGGGACTCAAGGATGGGCGGAGAGTGGAGACGTGGACTCGAGCCTGTTTACACAACAATTTTGGCGACTTGATGTTTTCACTTCCTTTTCCCCTCCCTCGAGTCTACCACTCGTCTGTCCTTCTGAGGTCATCGCAGGTGAAAAACGCTCCCTTTCCACTAAAATCGAGTAACCCGAGTAGGCGCTTCCTTGTAATCTACAATAATTGGACCAATGGATCTAATCCGCTTATGCGGTTATATCGGCGTTTGTAAATATAATACACGGGATGATAATTTGATAATGTCAAAAGAGGGGAAACTAAATTGGCCCGAAGGGAACAAACGCGCCGCAGCCCCGCCTTCCTCAATGGCACCAACGAACCGCCTCCCTTTTTCCAACCCCTCGTCTTAAAGCGACTCTTCCGCAACGGAACACCGCCTTCAATTAATTACAATATCAATCATATAAAGAGGGTGATGATAGAATACTTTCGCTTTTAAATCCTCACTTCCCACACGGCCCTCTGCTTTAGTATGTTTAGGACGCTCGGTACCTACTTGGGCCTCAATAGCAAACTTTGGAATCGGTGGCCGGCTCGATTTCGCACCTATTTATTCGGGCGCCATGATGAAAAAAAGCATCATTTTTGGCCTTGAGATTTTGGCTCTGAAGACAAAACAATTTAGCCCATCGGAACCAGCTTAGGCTCAGTAAAGAAAAGTGATTTTAACCGGAAACCTGAAAGGTTCAGGTGGGCCTACAAAACATCAACAAACAAAATACAAATGAAAAAAATTAAAATTTCACTCTGGATTTTTCAATTACCTATAACCACCTCAATTACCAATTACCACCTCCATTACCCATATCGGCCATTACCCCGATTACACATTTCAACGATTACTCATAAACACCTTCATTACCTCAATTATCGATAACCACCTCCATTACCTCAATTACCCATTTCCAACTCCATAACCCCAATCACCCATTACCTCGATTTCCCATTTCCGTGATTACACATTACAATGATTACCCACAAACACCTCCATTACCTCAATTACCCCAATCACCCATTACCACCTTAATCAACCCAATCACCCATTACCACCTCAATTAACCCAATCACCCATTACCCCGATCGCCCAGTGCCCCGATTACCCATAACTCCGATTCCACATTACCCCGATTACCCATAAACAACCCCATTACCCCGATTAACCATAAACACCTCCATTACCTCAATTACCCATAACCACCTCAATTACCCCAATCACCCATTACCCCGATCGTCCAGTACCCCGATTACCCATTACTCCGATTCCACATTACCCCAATTACCCATAAAAAACCCCATTACCTCGATCGTCCAGTACCCCGATTACCCTTAACTCCGATTCCACATTACCCCGATTACCCATAAACAACCCCATTACCTCGATCGCCCAGTACCCCGATTACCCTTAACTCCGATTCCACATTACCCCGATCACCCATAAACAACTCCATTACCCCGATTAACCATAAACACCTCCATTACCTCAATTACCCATTACCAACTCCATTACCCAAATCACCCGTTACCACCTCAATTACCCCAACCACCCATTACCCCGATCGCCCAGTACCCCGATTACCCATAACTCCGATTCCACATTACCCCGATCACCCATAAGCAAACTCCATTACCTCAATTACCCTTTACCACCTCCATTACCTCAATTACCCTTTACCACCTCCATTACCTCAATTACCCATTAACACCTCCATTACCTCAATTACCCATTAACACCTCAATTACCTCAATTACCCTTTACCACCTCCATTACCTCAATTACCCTTTACCACCTCCATTACCTCAATTACCCTTTACCACCTCCATTACCTCAATTACCCTTTACCACCTCCATTACCTCAATTACCCTTTACCACCTCCATTACCTCAATTACCCTTTACCACCTCCATTACCTCAATTACCCTTTACACCTCCATTACCTCAATTACCCTTTACCACCTCCATTACCTCAATTACCCTTTACCACCTCCATTACCTCAATTACCCTTTACCACCTCCATTACCTCAATTACCCTTTACCACCTCCATTACCTCAATTACCCTTACCACCTCCATTACCTCAATTACCCTTTACCACCTCCATTACCTCAATTACCCTTTACCACCTCCATTACCTCAATTACCCTTTACCACCTCCATTACCTCAATTACCCTTTACCACCTCCATTACCTCAATTACCCTTTACCACCTCCATTACCTCAATTACCCTTTACCACCTCCATTACCTCAATTACCCTTTACCACCTCCATTACCTCAATTACCCTTTACCACCTCCATTACCTCAATTACCCTTTACCACCTCCATTACCTCAATTACCCTTTACCACCTCCATTACCTCAATTACCCTTTACCACCTCCATTACCTCAATTACCCTTTACCACCTCCATTACCTCAATTACCCTTTACCACCTCCATTACCTCAATTACCCTTTACCACCTCCATTACCTCAATTACCCTTTACCACCTCCATTACCTCAATTACCCTTTACCACCTCCATTACCTCAATTACCCTTTACCACCTCCATTACCTCAATTACCCTTTACCACCTCCATTACCTCAATTACCCTTTACCACCTCCATTACCTCAATTACCCTTTACCACCTCCATTACCTCAATTACCCATTACCACCTCCATTACCTCAATTACCCATTACCACCTCCATTACCTCAATTACCCACTACCACCTCCATTACCTCAATTACCCTTTACCACCTCCATTACCTCAATTACCCTTTACCACCTCCATTACCTCAATTACCCTTTACCACCTCCATTACCTCAATTACCCTTTACCACCTCCATTACCTCAATTACCCATTACCACCTCCATTACCTCAATTACCCTTTACCACCTCCATTACCTCAATTACCCTTTACCACCTCCATTACCTCAATTACCCTTTACCACCTCCATTACCTCAATTACCCTTTACCACCTCCATTACCTCAATTACCCTTTACCGCCTCCATTACCTCAATTACCCTTTACCGCCTCCATTACCTCAATTACCCATTACCACCTCAATTACCCTTTACCACCTCAATTACCTCAATTACCCTTTACCACCTCAATTACCCTTTACCACCTCAATTACCCTTTACCACCTCAATTACCCATTACCACCTCCATTACCTCAATTACCCATTACAACCTCAATTACCTCATTTTCCTCAATTACCCATTACCACCTCCATTGCCTCAATTATCCATTACCACCTCAATTACCCCAATCACCCATTACCGCCTCCGTTACCCCAATCACCCATTACCCCGATTACCCATTACTCCGATTCCGCATTACCCCTATCGCGATGGTCCATTACCTCCAATTACCCATTACCCCAGTTACCCATTACCACGGCGGCAACGGAGATTCCGCTCAAAAACCGCCAATTTTCACCAAATTGAGAAAGTTTCCATTTTGGGAGTTCCAATTCCATAACCACCAGACCAGACCTTTTTCTTTGGTTCTTGGATAGCACACCTATTTTTAAACAAAAAAAGCTGAAAAATGAATAATCAAGCACCCTTTGTAACATATTTTATTTAAAATAGAATTCAAAGGGTCGAAAATTTCTTGGAACAATGGCTTCACGTGCTTAATTAGGAAAACCTATAAAGGGATGAGAACGATAGGAACGTGTACTGTGTATAGGCTATTAAAATAGATAGGAAGACCACAGGAGTCGGAAGGGTGGTAAAAACTGGGGTTGAAGACGTGTAGATGAGGGGTCTCCCCCTCCCTTCCTAACTAGTGGCGGCGTATTCCCGTTTGATTAAATTACAGAGGGGCTAAGTAACCTGAGATCCTCCCAGAAACAAATGAAAACAGACATGAAGCGGGATTATAAAAAAAAACTCTGTCCTGCTAGCATTAGGTAACCTGATCCGAGTCGTGCTAAAGTTAGTATTTTATGAAACTCCACCTCGGGTCTTAGCTAACCCCTTTCCCATTCTTCTTTCTTATCCGAGAGAACCTAAGCCATCATCGGTAATTAACAACCTTGATCAAAATTATAATTAGGGAGAAAACTTGTTGACGTTTTTCTCTACAAGTCAATCTAAGCTTGGGGGTGGAAAATTTTTTTTTCTTACGGGAATGTTGGTCCTCTGATTAACCACAAAAAAAGTCCATAACCGTCCGGTTTGGCCTCAGGAGCGGTTTTTAAGGCGATTTTTTTCGTTTTTTCTCCAATATCTCGAAAACCGTAGGTCGTAGGCGAAATAATGTTTAGTACAAAATTCAAGATTATTAAATTTCCTACAATTTTGATTTAATACGATTTTTTGTAGGACCAAACGTTTCTGAGCTACGAGGTGGCAAAAAACCAGGGTTTTCTATTTTGACCTATGAAGGAGTGAAGACGTCATCTAATCAAAAGAATGTACTAAATAAAAGTTGTAGAGAATTAAATTACCTTTAAAAAACAACTCTCAAAAAGCAATTAACGATCAAAAAGTTGGGGTTTTTAAAAAAAATTCATTAAAAAATTGAATTCTCAAAAAATTTTATAAAAACAAAATTAAAACTTATTAAATTTGCGAAAAATTTGATTTACTAAGATGTTTTGCTGGACCAAAGGTTTCTGAGCTACGAGGCGACAAAAAAGCAGCATTTTCGAGTCTTTCCTATAGAAAAAAGTCAGATTGTAGAAAAGTCGGAAAAAAGAAGAAAAGGCGTTATCTAATCAGAAAAGTGTACTTAATAAAATTTGTAGAAAATTTAATTTTCTACAAATTTGATTCACTAAGATGCTTTGCTGGACAAAAGGTTTCTGAGCTACGAGGCGACAAAAAAGCGGCATTTTCGAGTTTTTCCTATAGAAAAAAGTCAAATTGTAGAAAAGTTAGAAAAAAGAAGAAAAGGCGTTATCTAATCAAAAAAGTGTACTTAATAAAATTTGTAGAAAATTTAATTTGCTACAAATTTGATTCACTAAGATGTTTTGCAGGACCAAAGGTTTCTGAGCTACGAGGCGACAAAAAAGCAGAATTTTCGAGTTTTTCCTATAGAAAAAAGTCAGATTGTAGAAAAGTCGGAAAAAAGAAGAAAAGGCGTTATCTAATCAAAAAAGTGTACTAAGAATTCAATTTCCGTTTAAAATCAACTATCGAGAAGCAATTAACGATCAAAAGTGGGGGGTAAATTTAAAAAAATTTATAATAACAAAATTTTGAAGGATTTAGAGGTTTTTGAAAAGGAAGAGGAAGCTCCTTAGTTTAAAAGGACGTCATCAGAGCAGAATAGAAAGTATGTGCGAAATCGATAATTCCATCTACCTTAATTTTCGAGGTCTTTTTTTTCTCTTAACGACGGTTGGCTGATGTCGGAGGGGCGTATCCGATTACAAGGATGATCATCTCCCACCCCTGGCATACGTCGCTCGAAACAACATCCTTTTCTAAACTCCCTATTATCTAGCGATGCTTCCCCACCTTTGTTCCTCCCTATTGTCCCATTGTCGAACGAAGGTAAACTTCTCTTTAAACTCGTTGTGCCCTATCGAATTACCTCTAAACCTCAGATAATTCACTAAACAACCATCCCTCTTATTCCTCTATACAAACTTGTTGACACACCAGAGATTAATTAGAAGCACCAAATCGTTTTCGACTTCAAATTTAAGTTCGTCATTCAAGGCGTCTCGGTTAGGCAGTTCGCCCATTACGGTTCGGTCCTCCGGGTCATCATAGAGATAAAAACGGCGCAGATAAATAGTCCCAAAAGAATTAAAATGCCAGATAACGATTGATATGGGCTACCCAGTATAAGATATATGATATATATCATATATACATGATATATATCGTATATACATGATATATATGATATATACATGATATATATCATATATACATGATATATATCGTATATACATGATATATATCGTATATACATCATATATATCGTATATACATGATATATATCATACATATAAGCATTAGGAGGTTAGGGCTTGGATCGCAGCAAAGTTCTACCCCACCAAAAATGAAGGTTTTGGTAGAACACCACCAATCTTCACCAAATTTCCACCTATTTTCATGACGGATATTCCAAACTAACTATGATTTTCCTATGTCTTTTGGTATGAGGAATACGAATCTGAAGTTGGTTTTTTGATAAAAAAATTTCCATGAGCGAAAAATCAATTTTCAAAAGGAAAATTCGTTTTCTCGTGTTTCTGATGCGAATTTTCCACCAATTTTCATTTTGAAAAATGATTTGGATTCTGTGAACTCTCTAGATCATTTTCTCGAGGCTACATTTTTGAATTTCTTTAAAATAATCATTTTCGGTAAAAAATTTCCATTTTCCGGGTCGAAAATAGAAAAAAGGGCTTTCATGCTCTAATTGCTTTTCCAAAACATAAACAAATCAATTTTCAAAATTAAAATCGGACAATTTTTGAGAGCACTATGGTGTTCCAAATTTCTACTTCTCTTTTTATTAATTAAAAAACTTTTTTAGCAACAAAAAAGGAAGTGAAAAAAACACATAAGCCGACATTGTTAATTTATTAACAAATATTTACAAAAGTATAAATAATTAAATAACAAATAAATAACAATTTTTCAGGTAAATGTATACTTAGTATACTTTCAATGTATTTTCATGACGGAAATATTTAAAATTTTTTGGCACCAAAAGTCAGGATTTCCTCTGCTGGGCGGAACGATGCCTCGTTCTTGTATAAAAATGAAAAATAAATCATAGGCAGAATATGATATTGTGAAATACCTAAGCTAAGATGAGAACATTGATTATTTAAAAAAAAAAAACTTGAATAAAACGGGGCGTTCACAAAAGTAAAGTGGCCGGCTACTATAGGAATAGAATATTTGGACTGGGGGGGCCACTATTCACTACAGAGTATTGGATTACATTGTGTGAAACATGAGATGAGTTAAGGGATGGGGCCATGAGACCCGGAGGGAACTCCTATATCAACGTGTGGGCGCTAACAATACATTTTCATCCTCCTTTTAATCAACAATAGACAGTTATTAATTATTACATAATTATTATTTTATCTCAATTACAGGTTATTTATAAACGAAAACAGGAAATTTCTCAATTTGGTCTGGGACCTTAGGGTGCGGGTGGGTTTTCAGTTAAGGGGGAGGGGGGGGGGCAGAAAATTGGCTTTTAGAAAAATATATTAGGCAAAAACAGAAGTTCCAAAACTTTTTCACAGTGCGCCCCCCTTTTAAACCAATTAAAACCTTGGAGGTTTTTGGATGAGATTGGGGCTTTAAAATGTCGATTTTGAGGTTTTTGACAAAAGAAATTGCATTTAAAACGTTTATTTTGAGATTTTTTGACAAAAATATTTGCTCTTATAATCATGATTTTGAGGTTTTTGACAAAAAAATGTCAATTTAAAGTTGGTTTTGCGGTTTTTTGACGAAAATTAGGCTTTTTAAATGTTGATTTTGAGGTTTTTGGACGAAAATTAGGCTTCATAAATGTTGATTTTGAAGTTTTTGGACGAAAATTAGGCATCGTAAATGTTGATTTTGAGGTTTTTGACGAAAATTTGGCTTTTTAAATGCTGATGTCAAGGTTTTTGGACGAAAATTAGGCTTTAAAAATGTTGATTTCGAGGTTTTTGACGAAAATTTGGCTTTTTAAATGTTGATTTTGAGGTTTTTTGACGGAAATTTGGCTTTATAAATGTTGATTTCGAGGTTTTTTGACCAAAATTAGGCTTTTTAAATTATTTTGAGGTTTTTGACGAAAATTGGCAATAAAGTTATTCGAGTTTTTTGACCAAAATTAGGCTTTAAAAGTGTTGATTTTGAAGTTTTTGACGAAAATTAGGCTTTTTAAATCGTGATTTCGAGGTTTATGGACGAAAGTTAGGCTTCATAAATGTTGATTTCGAGGTTTTTTGACCAAAATTAGGCTTTAAAAATGTTGATTTTGAGGTTTTTGACGAATTTTTGGGGATATTTGCACACAAAAAAAAAATCTTGAGCCCCCCCCCCCCGGGCCAGTCCGCCCCTGTTTGGTGAATATCGGTGGTTTTCAGCCAAAATGAGCGTCCCCCAAAGGGGATGTTTTGGCAGAAAAACAACGATATTTACCAAATTTTTTTTATAACCTAAATCAATTAAAACATTAAACTATTTTCCACTTTCATGGCCCTGAAAGGCTCATAAATTCGGTATTTTACGCTAGATTTGCTACGGTGAAAGTTGGAACCGCCCAACACTTATCGACCCCTCCTCCCTAGGTGCTCCTCTTTTGCAAGATGCGCATCATTTTTATCGGATTTCCTACGGAAAGAGGCTATTGAGGCGGTCGTCACATCCCAGGCTAGAGTGATCAGGAAGCTCTGGGGATCACTTATTCTTTTGATGTCCACGATGGCATGGATGACCACCACAATTAGACCTTTCACTTTCGAGTTGTTTAAAGGCCCTATTGTGGCGACCTATGCAGCCTCCTGCTCCTGTAATTCAACACTTATCGAGTCCATTAATGATAATCGAGTAACGAATACTTGCATCTTCCATTCGGTTAGTCTACGAGCAGATGTTTTCCATTGTTTACCGACATCTGTGCATAAAACCCTCAGAAAGAGACAGCGAATCATTTTAACTTCCAAAATAAGTATGCCACTCAATCGTTAGTTTTTGGATATTTTGAATTTTTTTTACTAATGAATATTCAAATCAATCATCAACTGTTCCGTTCTTTTGAATCCATTAGGTTGAAAAAAAGGCCCCACCATGAGTCGCTTTGTCTCGTTGGTCCATCATCTCGTGCTAAGTGGAGAGGAAAAGGAAGCCAAAGGAGCTAAGGAACTCGTTTTCGTCATCCAGACCTTAAGTAAAAAATGTCGAGTTTTTCAGCGGAAGAGAGAGAAATTTTAGGACCCTCTTAGCGCTCTCAAAAACGATCCGATTTTAATTTTCAAAATCGATTTGTTCATGTTTTGGAAAATCAAATTGCGCAATAAGACCCTTTTTTGGATTTTTGTCCTGGAAAATGGAAATTTTTCTCCAAAAATGATTATTTTTCAAAAAATTCAAAAATGTATCCTCTACAAAATGATCTAGAGAGTTCACAGATTCCAAATCATTTTTCAAAATTAAAATCGGTGAAAAATTCGCGTCAAAAACTCGAAAAAACGAACTTTCTCTTTGAAGATTCGCCGTTTTACCGGTCCCGCTTCTAAGAAATAGGTCAGGGAATAGAGCCCGCCCCAATTCGTCAAAGAAAAAGAATTAATTTGTTGTAAAAAGGCGAATCTTCAAAAGGAAAATTCGTTTTCTCGTGTTTCTGATGCGAATTTTCCACCAATTTTCATTTTGAAAAATGATTTGGATTCTGTGAACTCTCTAGATCATTTTGTCGAGGATACATTTTTTAATTTCTTTAAAATAATCATTTTTGGTGAAAAATTTCCATTTTCCGGGTCAAAAATTCAAAAAAGGGCTTCCATGCGCTAATTGCTTTTCCAAAACATAAACAAATCAATTTTTAAAATTGAAATCGGACAATTTTTGAGAGCGCTATGGTGTTCCAAATTTCTACTTCTCTTTTTATTAAGTAAAAAATTTTTTTAGCAACAAATAAGGAAGTGAAAAAAACACATAAGCCGACATTGTTAATTTATTAACAAATATTTACAAAAGTATAAATAATTAAATAACAAATAAATAACAATTTTTTAGGTAACTGTATACTTAGTATACTTTCAATGTTTTCTTGTTTTTTATGTTTTGTGCAATATAGAAAAAAAAATTGAAAATAATTTACACAAGAATTAAGTGAGCAAAAATCATTTTCAAAAATATACGTACTTTAAATAACCCAAAAATTTTTCTTTCGTACATTCTTTTTGTTTACTTGAAAAATTAAAGTAGGACAATAAAATAATCGTGAAATAAAGCGTGGATAAATTCTTTTTTACGCAAAATATTTGATATCAGAGTTTCAGCTAGGCTGAGAGCTTACCCAACCCTTGAGTTTCATCTTATCAGCCTCTCTTATCAGGAATAGTTAACAAGTTTCACACTAGAGCCTCATAAAAAACCGAGAACTGGCGGGAAAAACTACCCGGGCCCTCTCTCGTAAACCGGGTAGCTCTACCCGCCTCCCGTAGAGCAAAAACGCCTAGCTGAAACTCCTTACTACCAAAAAACCTAAAATTCTCGAATATTTACAATAATTTTTCGTTGATCAGTCTACCAACTCATTTAGTTAACGCTTTTAAAATATATATGTATAAAAAAACTTATTGGTACATGGACAGTAAGCTATTTGGAACTAAAATTGCAACTAGATTTCTATCCCTAATAAATCGCTGATCCGAGATTATATATTTAAAAAAAATCAAAAAAGAGGCTATTTTTAAAAAAAAAGAAACGTCATTATTTTACTTTTGAGCTTCCATCATGATGAACACGTAAACAATTTTCGTCTTGTGCCTATGCATTTTTTGTCGTTTCGGTGGGCTGTAGGTTTCAATATGTGTAGATTAGTTTAATCTATTTTTATGGTTTTTCACCTTTATCTCGAAAACCGTGCGTCGTAGGTGAAAAAGTTTTAAGTACAAAATTAAAGCTTATTAAATTTCCTACAAATCTGATTCAGTAAGATTTTTTGTATGATAAACCGTATCTGAGCTAAGAGGCGACAAAAAATGGAAAATCCCGTTTTTCGTACCCTCGTAGCTCAAATACGGTTGGTCCTACAAAAATTTTTACTAAACAAAATTTGTCGGAAATTTAATAGGCTTTAATTTTGTACTTATAAGCTTTTGGCCTACGAAGCATGGCTTTCGAGATATATGCGAAAAACCACCAAATACGCCTTTGAACCCCGCCAAATGATGGAATTTTAATGTCTTAAATTAATTTAAAAAAAAATAACTATTTAATGATATTTTTTTAAATGAAACCTTCTAGAGCACCGGAAACGGACAAAAGTAAACAAATCAATATAAGCTTCTTATGAAATTGGATGGAAAGTATTAAAAAAAGACGATTTACAGAGAGATTACCTATAAAGAAACCTTTAGTTTGGAGTGGATACAGATATTTATCAAAAACGATGTACAACATAAACTGGATTATGGATTTTTATAAACTAATGGTCGAATTAAGTGTTTTTTACTTTAAAAATGAATGAACGTGTCTTTCTAAATAATTAAAAACAATCATAGGATCCTTTCGATTAAGTCTTTTATACTAGAAAATTTTTTCGTATACTAAAAAAAAGGAATTTATTAAGTTTATACATTTTGTTTTGAAAAAATGAGGACATGAGGCAACCAGGTTGAACATTTAAAATGAAATATCAGTCTTATTTTTTTTTCCTTTACATTTTACCTAAAAAGCCTGGTGTCCTCGTTTTTTTAAATCTTTGCTTGACTCGGTTCTTTTGCCAAAAAGAAGAAAATTGTGTGTTTATTCAATTTTGACCGAGTTACCGATACCAAGGGCGATTGGATGGAGGTAGTCCAGTCAAAATACGCGCTAAAAGACCAAAAATATTTTTTTTCTCTGCGAGTTTGCACGGTTTTTCGCTTTTATCTCCAAAACCGTACCTCATAGGCGAAAACATATTAAGTACAAAATTAAAGATAATTAAAATTTCTACAGATCTTATTTTGTAAACTTTTTTGTAGGACCAACCGTTTTTGAGCTATGTGACTTCAAAAAAATACATTGTTGCTTTTTTTTTGTCACCTCGTAGTTCAGATACGGTAGATTCTACAAAAAATTTTACTAAATAAAATCTGTAGGAAATTTAAAAAGCTTTAACTTTGTACTTAATACATTTTAGCGTAGGACGCACGGTTTTCAAGATAAAGGCGAAAAACCGTGAAAACTCCCTGCGTAGATTGCCTGGACTGAATGAATATGAAGAGAACCACCAAATGCTTCTTTGCCCGGTCCAACAGGCAATTTATGACAAACTAGTCTACATGGAATGCAATTTCGTTGCTGTTAAACATTTTAATGATTAACGAATCGCCCTTTGGCGTCGGAAACCCAGAAAAAAGCGTTCATTACAGGGTAAAACTCGAGCCTTCGCTAGTTTTGTGTGATTCGAAAATAAAACAAATCAGCCCTGGCTTCTTTTAAAACGCACGCCTCACGTCCGATCTTGGAATTGTTTGAGCGTCTATCTTTGGCGATTCCCGTCTTCGCTGATTTATCTGAAAAGAACGAAAATGGCGTAAATCAAGTTTTATTTGGCAATTAAGACTCCAACTATGGATTCAACTCACAAATATATTAATAGTCCAGTCAAACTAAGCCTGGGGTGGAAAAAATAAGGTATTTAGCGTTGGTCCCCTGATTAACCACAAAAAAGTCCCACCAAAGGACGCTAGAGCGTTTTTAATGCGATTTTTTTCGTTTTTTTCCTAATATCTCGAAAACCGTAGGTCGTAGGCGAAAAGATTTTTAGTACAAAATTAAAGATAATTGAATTTCCTATAATTTTGAGCTGATACGATTTTTTGTAGGACCAAACGTATCGGAGCTACGAGGTTGTAAAAAACCATGGCTTTCTATTTTGACCTCTGAAGGACAGAAGACGTCATCTAATCAAAAAAGTGTACTTAATAAAAGTTGTAGAGAATTTAATTACCTTTAAGAAACATCCCTAAAAAAAATTAATGGTCAAAATTCGGGTGTGAGGGGAAATTTCAAAAAATTTAAAAAAAAATTTCATTCAAAAATTGAAATTTACAAAAAAATGAATAAAAACAAAATTAAGGTTTAAAACATTTTCTACAAATTTGATTTACTAAGATAAGAAATCTCGAATATCCCGCTTTTTTGTCACCTCGTAGCTCAGAAACCTTTGGTCCTACAATAAATCTTAGTAAATCAAATCTGTAGAAAATTTTATAAGCTTTAATTTTGTTTTTATAAATTTTTTTGAAATTTCAATTTTTGAATGAAATTTGTTTTGAAATTTTTTTAAATTCACCCCCACCCCTGCCTATTTATCGTTAATTGCTTTTTGAGAGTTGTTTTCAAAAGGTAAATAAATTCTCTACAACTTTTATTAAGTCCACTTTTTTGATTAGATGACGTCTTCTGTCCTTTAGAGGTCAAAATAGAAAACCCCGGTTTTTTGCGACCTCGTAGCTCAGAAACGTTTGGTCCTACGAAAAAATCATATTAGTTCAAAATTATAGAAAATTCAATTATCTTTAATTTTGTACTAAAAATTATTTCGCCTACTATTTACGGTTTTCGAGATATTGGTGAAAAAACGAAAAAAATCACCTTAAAAACGCTCCTGACGCCACGGGTTTCGGTGATGGACTTTTTTTTGTTAATCATGGGACCAACCCCTAAACATTTCCGTAGAGAAAATACCTTATTTTTTTCTTTTATTTGGCCTTTTCGGGCTTAGTTTGACTGGACTATAAAAAAGGAAAGGTTATATAAATAAATACGAGAGTTTCTATTATATAGGATCTAAAAATAAGGACTCCTTAATTATGGGAGATGAGTTGGAGATGTCAGTGGGTTCGGTGGATCGTAAAATAATACCTCGGCCATAAAATAAGAAAGGGTGGCGTTCCCGACACAGCTGTTAGATATACGTCCGACATCTTACAACCGAGTTTCACACTATTTTCAAAAAATAAATCAAAACAACACTGTCGGAGCCTAAAATCTCACATTTTCCTTCAAAGACCAAAAAATGGTATTTTGTTTCTCTGCGAGTTTGCACGGTTTTTCGCATTTATCTCGAAAACCGTGTGTCATAGGTGAAAAAATATTAAGTACAAAATTAAAGTACATTAAATTTTCTACAGATTTTATTAAGTAAAATTTTTTGTAGGACGAACCGTTTATGAGCTATGAGACTTTAAAAAATTACACTGTTGCTTATATTTAGCTCCTACAAAAAACTTAACTAAATCTGTAGGAAGAAATTAATGAAAATGTGAAAAAGAAATTAATTACCTTCCTACCTTCTCGATTCATGGGTAAAGAAGAAAAAAAGACTAAAATCATGTCTTATAATCTTTTTTTTTTTATTCTTCATATTTTTTTTCATCTTTCTTTAAAAGATAAGGTACGGTGTCGGGTTTCCGAAAGAGTGAGGCAGCCTAGCTCACTTCCTTCTCCCGCACTCGGTGGATAAAAAAGGCGACTAGAATACAACTCGGGTCCCCTCTTCGGTTCACGGGTGGCCTCTTCCGATAATTCTCATTCAAAAAACCGCAAAATTCCAACTCCAGAATTCGCCAAGTTTGTCGCCATTTTGTCGCAAAGGAAGGAAATGTTCAATCAAGCTAAATAGGCCCTGATATTTGTCTTACATGCACAAAATATAGCTTAAAGGGCACCTAGTGATCCAAAAAGATCAAAAATCAAGCTGAAAAGGGACCAGAATAGTAAGAAAATCTAGTTAAAAGGGCCCTTCGTGTCCAAAAAAGCCCAAAGCCGCTAAAGGGCCCTATTGGTTTAAAGTAACAGTGTATTTTTTTAAAGTCTCATAGCTCAAAAACGGTTGGTCCTACAAAAAAGTTTACAGAATAAAATCTGTAGAAAATTTAACTATCTTTAATTGTTTACTTAATATGTTTTCGCCTATGACGTATGGTTTTCGAGATAAAAGCGAAAAACTGTAAAAACTCGCAGAAAAACGAAATACTCTTGTGTTCAGAAAATGATGAAAAATCAACCTAAAAAGGTCCATTTTCGCAAAGGAATAAAATCTAGTTAAAAGGGCCCTTTGTGTCCAAAAAGGGTCAAAAATCAAGCTAAAAAGGGCCCAGAATAGGAACAAAATCTGGTAAATAGGGCCCCTCGTGTCCAAAAAAAGAGCAAAACCCATTCTAAAGGGGCCCTATTTGTTCAAAAGGAATAGCATAATTAAAAAGGGCCCCCAGTATCCAAAAAGGGTCAAAAATCAAGCTAAAAAGGGCCCAGAATAGGAAAAAAATTGTGGTAATAGGGCCCCGTGTCCAAAAAAAGAGCAAAACCCATGCTAAAGGAGCCCTATTTGTTTAAAAGGAATAGTATCTATTCAATTGGGTCCCTTGTGTCCAAAAAATGATGAAAAATCAACCTAAAAAGGGTCATTTTTGACTCAAAGGAATAAAATCTAGTTAAAAGGGCCCGTTGTGTCCAAAAAGGGTCAAAAATCAAGCTAAAAAGGGCCCAGAATAGGAACAAAATCTGGTAAATAGGGCCCCTCGTGTCCAAAAAAAGAGCAAAACCCATGTCTAAAGGGGCCCTATTTGTTTAAAAGGAATAGTATCTATTAAAAAGGGCCCCTTGTGTCAAGAAAATGATGAAAAATCAACCTAAAAAGGGTCTTTTACGCAGCAAAGGAACAAAATCTAGTTAAAAAGTTAAAAAGGTCCTTTTTTGTCGTTAAAGAACAAATCTAGTAAAAAGGTCCCCTGGTGTCCAGAAATTGTCAAATATCCTTAAAATAATTGTCCAGAAATAGTCAAATATCCTTAAAAGGACTTTTCCGAAAAGTAAAATATTCCAGCTGAAAGATCCCTTAGTGTCCAAAAAGAATCAAAATCTAAGCCAACAACATCCTTTTTCTTCGTAAGATCATAAAAATCTCGTAAAAAAAGCCCCTGGTGTCGAAAAAAGATAAAAAAACCAGGGCCCTGTCGCAAAGGAACGAAAAAGGGGCCCCATCGTGTCCAGAGAATTCGAAAATGATGAATGAACAACTTTTGGATCTGACATACAGGGTGCTCCAGAAAACTGAGAGATTTTAAATGTTTTGACGTAAAAATCGATTTTACTCTTTATTTCCAGTAACTTTGAACACTTTTTTTTATGAAACCAGCAGTAGCTTCATGTTTATAATAGCTTAAAATAATCAATAAAAAAAAATATTTTAAAAAAAATTGAAGAATCGTACCATAATAAAGCGTAACTTGAATACACTTTAGATTGAATCACTCCCATCCGTCACACCTGCAAAATTATTTTCTCACTCTTTTCAATCATGAAGGTTCTAAGAGTTAATTTTTCGTCGAAAAAATTCGAAATCGAGGTTCTAAGAGTTAATTTTTTTGTCGAAAAACTTCGAAATCGAGTGTAGCTGGGCTATTCAATAAGTAAAAATCACTTTAAAAGCTGATTCTGAAGTTTTTTGAACAAAAATTGCTCTTAAAACCATGATTTTGGGGTTTCTGATAACAAATTGTCTCTTTGAAGTTGATTTGAATTTTTTTTTTTTTTAAACGGAATTTTGGCTTTAGAAATGTTGACTTGGAGGTTTTGACGAAAATTTGGCTCTTAAACCTTCGATTTTGAGGTTTATGGACGGAAATTGGGCTCTTGTAACTTTGATTTTGAGGTTTCTGACGAAAAATGTCTCCAAAAACTTTGATTTTTAGGTTTTTAGACGAAAATTAAGCTTTACAAATGTTGATTTTGAAGAAAATTCGCTCTTAAAATGTCAATTTCAAGGTTTTTGACGAAAAAAGGCTCTTAAAACTTTGATTTTGAGGGTTCTTAAAGAAAAATTGGCTCTTATAATGTCGATTTTAAGGTTTTTGATGAAAAATAGCGTTAAAATATGTTCAGAAAGAGAAGAAAAAAAAGAAAAGTAAAACTTCGTTATAACGCTCCCGTTTATAACGATTTCCCGGTTGTAACGCTCTTTTTCCCTGGTTTATTTACAGATTTTTCTGCGAATTTCAAAAAATCTCAAACTTTTTTCGAAGGAAAATCAGGTTTTAAAATGTTGATTTTAACGTTTTTGACAAAAGAAATTGCACTTGAACGTCGATTCTGAGGTTTTTTGACGAAAAATTGGCTCTTGAAACCATAATTTTGAGGTTTTTGACGAAAAAATTTTCTCTTGTAAGTTGTTTTTTTGGTTTTTTAAACGAAAATTTGTCTTTATAAATGTTGATTTTGAGGTTTTTGACGAAAATTAGGCTTCGCAAATGTTGATTTTGATGTTTTTTGACGAAAAATTGGCTCTTAAAACCACGATTTTGAGGTTTTTTGACGAAAAAATTGTCTCTTGGAAGTTGATTTTATGGTTTTTTAAACGAAAATTTGGCTTCATAAATGTTGACTTTGACTAAAAAATTGGCTTTACAAATGTTGATTTTGAGGTTTTTGACGAAAAATTGGCTCTTAAAACCACGATTTTGAGGTTTTTGACGAAAAAATTGTCTCTTGTAAGTTGTTTTTTTGGTTTTTTAAAGGAAAATTTGGCATTATAAATGTTGATTTGAGGTTTTTGATGAAAAATAGACTTAAAATATGTTAATTTTGAGGTTTTTGACGAGGATTGTTCAACTGATATTTTCAAAATATTAAATACATGCACAAAATTAAAAAAGAAAGAAAAGAAAAACCAAATTTTTTGGAAATAAACCAATATCCTGTGAATTTAAAAAAATTCGCAATAAAAAGTGTGAATTTAAAAGCTGTGAATTCACAGTCCAGTTAAGGTTTCGAATTTGTTAAAAGTTTCTAATTAAGGAGCTAATAATTTTAAATTCACACCTTTTTTTTTTTTTTTTTTTTTTTTTTAAACGTCGCTGCATATTTTTGATTATGTATTGGCATTTTTTTAGGTATTTTTTATTAAACAAACATACCTATTAGGTAATCACAATTTTTTTTTTTAAATTCGCAGAAAATTTACTAAATAAAAATAAATTCGTATTCGTAATTATAAATAAATTTTTGCCCAACTTTTTCTTTTTTTTAACTTCTGGGTAATCCTCCTAAACCAAAGGGCACAAAAAAGTATTTTTCCAAATCGCATTTAGATAAATGTTGGTTCTATTAATTACAATAATTATAATTAATAGAACCAACATTTATCTTTTTACATTTATCTTAAAAATCTTACATTTATCTTAACATAAAAATTACATTTATAACTTAAAAATTACATTTATGTATCTTTAACATTTATCTTTTTAAAAAAATTATAATAATAATTATTATTAATATAATTTTGGGAAACGAATTTGCAATTAAATTAGGAATTCTCAAAAAAAGGAAATAAATTACCGAATATGATCCGCGAATGTAATTTGATGATCATTTCAAGGTCTAAATAAAAGAATTTATTTCGATAGAAAATTAGAGATACGAACGATGATAAAAATGGCCACGAACAAAGAGATGTTTGATAATTTTTTGTGAGGTAGGATGTGAGTAAAAAGTGGTCGAGCTATTGAAGGTAGAAATATAATTTGCCCGGTAGCTAGAAAGGGAGTGGCCATATCGATTTTACCTCTCACGTTTCATTTAAGTTTTACTCATTGAGAGTTTACGGTTTCATTTCCGCGCAAACAAGATGAGACCAACTATAATCAACTCCGAAATCGATTGTCGCCGTAAAAAAAAAAAAAAAAGGAAAATTTTTGTATCAAAAGCTGACGTCATCGTCCTAGAGATTTCTAAAACTTGAGTTGAAAATAGAAAGACGAGACAGACCAAATAGACCGTGAGTCGTCCTTACTCTTTATGTGAAAATTTTAAAATGCATTTGCCTCCATTTTTCAGTTTATTTTGTCACTAAATCCCAAATTCAGTATCCAGGGGGCCAAAAATAAAATAAAATAAAATAAAATAAAAAAAATTTTTTAGTTGTCAAAAAAACATTCTATTGTTTTTAAAACTCCAAAATAAGAAAATCAACATTGTAATAGCAAATATTTCGTCAAAACATCTCAAAATCGAGGTTTAATGAGAAAACTTTTCGTCATAAAGTCAAGGTTTATAAAGCCACATTTTCGTCAAAAAAAACCCCCGCAAAATCAAGGTTTTGAGAGCAATTTTTCGTTTAAAAAAACCCTCATAATTTGGGTTTTAAGAGCAAATGTTTCGTCAAAAACCTCAAAATTAACTTTTAAAAAGCCAAAGTTTCGTGAAGAAACCTCAAAATCAAGGTTTTAGGGCTAAATTTTTCTCAAAATCGACGTTTTAAAAGCTAAATTTTTCTCAAAAACCTCGAAATCAAGGTTCAATGAGAAAACTTTTCGTCATAAAGTCAAGCTTTATAAGCCACATTTTCGTCAAAAAAAAACCCCTCAAAATCAAGGTTTTGAGAGCAATTTTTCGTTTAAAAAAAAACCCCCTTAATTAGGATTTTAAGAGCAAATTTTTCGTCAAAAACCTCAAAATCAAGGTTTTAAGAACCATTTCTCGTCAAAAATCTCAAAATCAAGGTTTTTAAAGAGACAGTTTTTCGTCAAAAACCTGAAAATCAAGGTTTTAAGAGTCATTTCCCGTCAAAAACCTCAAAATCAACGTTATTTAAGTAAAAAAAAATCCTCAAAACAAACATTAAAAGAGGCAATTTTTCATCAAAACCTTTAAAATCAAGGTTTTGAGAGCAATTTTTCGTTTTAAAAAAACCCTCATAATTAAGGTTTTAAGAGCAAATTTTTCGTCAAAAACCTCAAAATGAAGGTTTTAAGAGCCATTTCCCGTCAAAAACCTCAAAATCAACTTTTAAAAAGCCAAACTTTCGTGAAGGAACCTCAAAATCAAGGTTTTAAGAGCTAAATTTTTGTAAAAATCGACGTTTTAAAAGCTAAATTTTCGTCAAAAACCTCGAAATCAACGTTTAATAAGCCTAATTTTCGTCGTAATCCTCAAAATAAACATTTTAAGAACCAATTTTTCATCAAAACCTTCAAAATCAAGGTTTTTAGAGCCAATTTTTCATCAAAAGTCTCAAAATCTAGGTTTTGAGAGCAATTTTTCGTTTAAGAAACCCTCATAATTGTGGTTTTAAGAGCAAATTTTTAGTCAAAAACCTCAAAATTAAGTATTAAAAAGCCAAAGTTTCGTGAAGAAACCTCAAAAACAAGGTTTTAAGAGCTAAATTTTTCTCAAAATCGACGTTTTAAAAGATAAATTTTCGTCAAAAACCTCAAAATCAAGGTTCAATGAGAAATCTTTTCGTCATAAAGTCAAGGTTTATAAAGCCACATTTTCGTCAAAAAACCTCAAAATCAAGGTTTTGAGAGCAATGTTTCGTTTAAAAAAAACCCTCATATTTAAGGTTTTCAGAGCAAATTTTTCGTCAAAAACCTCAAAATCAAGGTTTTAAGAGCCAATTTTTCATCAAAAACTTTAAAATCAAGGTTTTCAGAGGTAAGTTTTCGTCAAAATCGACGTATTAAAAACAAAATTTACGTCAAAAACCTCAAAATCAACGTTTAACAAGCCTAATTTTCGTCGCAATCCTCAAAATAAACATTTTAAGAGCCAATTTTTCATTACAAAAAAAAACTTCAAAATCGAGGTTTTTAGAGCGAATTTTTCATCAAAAATCTCAAAATTAAGGTTTTTAGAGCCAATTTTTTATCAAAAATCTCGAAATCAAGGTTTTTAGAGCCAATTTTTCATAAAAAAAAAAAAAAAAACAACTTCAAAATCGAGGTTTTCAGAGAGAATTTTTCATCAAAAATCTCGAAATCAAGGTTTTTAGAGCCAATTTTTCATCAAAAACTTTAAAATCAAGGTATTTAGAGCTAATTTTATATTAAAAATCTCAAAATCAAGGGTTTTAGATCGAATTTTTCATAAAAAATCTCACAATCAAGGGTTTTAGAGCCAATTTTTCATCAAATATCTCAAAATCAGGGTTTTTAGAGCGAATTTTTCATTTAAAAAAATTTAAAATCAAGGTTTTTAGAGCGAATTTTTCATCAAAAATCTCAAAATCAACAATTACAGAGGCAATTTTTCATCAAGAACTTCAAAATCGAGCTTTTTAGAGCCTGATTTTTCGTCAAAACCCTCAAAACCAACGGTTATTTGGTCAAAAATATCAAAATAAACACTTCAGGAGTAATTTTTTCGTCAAAAACATTCAAATCAACATCACTAGCTAAAGTTAAAAAGACGATGCGCGCAAAATTTCAAGTCGAGTTGCCACACGTGTTAACTGAAGATCATGAAAATTGCTGAATTGGCAAACAGAAAACTTACAAGTCCAAAAATAGAAGGATTTTTCTATTCGATTTTTGGGATCGTCGTAAAAAATCGATAACTCAAACAAAATTATACTTTTTGGCCAAATTCCAATCGGGAAAGAGTTACAAAATCTCAGTCTCAACTATTAATCTATCAACAAAAGCTAATTTACAGCAAACTTGGAGTATGAGAAATAAATAAAACTGTTTATATTCACCTAGAGGGCTTTTTTTTTCTCTTCCGTGTTGTTTCTCAGTTTGGAATTTTCTCGACGAAAATGATCCGAAATGAACGGATTTAGTCTGACCCTATGACCCCATTTAGGCTACAATCGAGGAGAGTTTAGGCTGTTAACGCCGTCAAGACCCCTGTATTTAAAACAGTTCTAAACATAGACGACGAAGGGCAAATTTATCTTTAGTTCACATTTCTGGGTGCATTCCGATCTTTTAACACAAACGCTTCGTTAGACGCTAAACGCTTTCCAAATACGAAATCACTCTTTTTTCGATAACCCTAAGAGAATTTACGTCATCCCCATAAAAAGTTCATTTTTGAACATCGATTTCTCCTGAACGGCTGGACCAATTTTGGCTTTTAAAAGCTCATTAGACGCACAATTCAATAATCTTTCTTTTCTAACTTCGTGGTTAAGTCGCTAAAATGCGTTGTTTTCGCGCTAGAGATCAAAAACTACCTACAATCGTCTGAAATTGGGAAAAACGTGTCTAAAAAAAGTCTAAAGCCGTAAAACTACGTTCTAAAATAGCCTAATATGGTTTAAAATGGTAGAAAAAAAAAGTCTAAAACGGTTTAAAAATGCCCGAAACCGTAAAAATACATAAATCCTAAAACAGTCTAAAAGGTTTTGCGTTCTAAAACAGCATAAAATGGTCTAAAATGGGAGAAAAAAGTCTAAAACAGTCTAAACTTGCATGAAACCGTAAAAATACATAAATCCTAAAACAGTCAATAAAGTTTTTTGTTCTAAAACAGCATAAAATGGTCTAAAATGGATAAAAAAAAGTCTAAAACAGTCTAAACTTGCCAGAAATCGTAAAAATACATAAATCCTAAAACAGTCTAAAAGGTTCTGCGTTCTAAAACAGCCTAAGTCTAAAATGGGAAAAACATGTCTAAAAAAAGTCTAAAGCAGTAAAACTACGTTTTAAAATAGCCTAATATGGTCTAAAATGGGAGAAAAAAAGTCTAAAACAGTCTAAACCTGCCCGAAACCTTAAGAATACACAAATCCTAAAACAGTCTAAAAGGTTTTACGTTCTAAAAATGCATAATATGGTCTAAAATGGGAGAAAAAAAAAGTCTAAAACAGTCTAAACTTGCATGAAACCGTAAAAATACATAAATCCTAAAACAGTCTAAAAGGTTTTGCGTTCTAAAACAGCATAAAATGGTCTAAAATGGAGAAAAAAAAGTCTAAAACAGTCTAAACTTGCCCGAAACCGTAAAAATACATAAATCCTAAAACAGTCTAAAAGGTTTTGCGTTCTAAAACAGCATAATATTGTCTAAAATGGGGAAAAACATGTCTAAAAAAAGTCTAAAGCAGTAAAACTACGTTTTAAAATAGCCTAATATGGTCTAAAATGGGAGAAAAAAAGTCTAAAACAGTCTAAACCCGCCCGAAACCTTAAGAATACACAAATCCTAAAACAGTCTAAAAGGTTTTACGTTCTAAAAATGCATAATATGGTCTAAAATGGGAGAAAAAAAAGTCTAAAACAGTCTAAACTTGCATGAAACCGTAAAAATACATAAATCCTAAAACAGTCTAAAAGGTTTTGCGTTCTAAAACAGCATAATATGTTCTAAAATGGGAGAAAAAAGTCTAAAACCGTCTAAACATGCCCGAAACCGTAAAAATACATAAATCCTAAAACAGTCTAAAAGGTTTTGCGTTCTAAAACAGCCTAATATTGTCTAAAATGGGGAAAAACATCTCTAAAAAAAGTCTGAAGCCGTAAAACTACGTTCTAAAATAGCCTAATATTGTCTAAAATGGGAGAAAAAAGTCTAAAACAGTCTAAACTTGCCCGAAACCGTAAAAATACATAAATCCTAAAACAGTCTAAAAGGTTTTGCGTTCTAAAACAGCATAATATGGTCTAAAATGGGAGAAAAAAGTCTAAAACCGTCTAAACATGCATGAAACCGTATAGAAATACATAAATCCTAAAACAGTCAATAAAGATTTTCGTTCTAAAACAGCATAAAATGGTCTAAATGGATAAAAAAAGTCTAAAACAGTCTAACTTGCCTGAAACCGTAAAAATACATAAATCCTAAAACAGTCTAAAAGGTTCTGCGTTCTAAAACAGCCTAAGTCCTAAATGGGAAAAACATGTCTAAAAAAATCTAAAGCAGTAAAACTACGTTTTAAAATAGCCTAATATGGTCTAAAATGGGAGAAAAAAAGTCTAAAACAGTCTAAACCTGCCCGAAACCTTAAGAATACACAAATCCTAAAACAGTCTAAAAGGTTTTACGTTCTAAAAATGCACAATATGGTGTAAAATGGGAGAAAAAAAAAGTCTAAAACAGTCTAAACTTGCATGAAACCGTAGAAATACATAAATCCTAAAACAGTCAATAAAGATTTTCGTTCTAAAACAGCATAAAATGGTCTAAAATGGATAAAAAAAAGTCTAAAACAGTCTAAACTTGCCTGAAACCGTAAAAATACATAAATCCTAAAACAGTCTAAAAGGTTCTGCGTTCTAAAACAGCCTAAGTCTAAAATGGGAAAAACATGTCTAAAAAAAGTCTAAAGCAGTAAAACTACGTTTTAAAATAGCCTAATATGGTCTAAAATGGGAGAAAAAGTCTAAAACAGTCTAAACCTGCCCGAACCTTAAGAATACACAAATCCTAAAACAGTCTATAAAGGTTTTGCATTCTAAAACAGCCTAAGTCTAAAATGAGGAAAAGCATGTCTGAAAAAAGTCTAAAGCCTAAAACTACGTTCTAAAACAGCCTAATATAGTCTAAAATGGGGAAAAAAATGTCTAAAACAGTCTAAACTGCCCGAAACCTTAAGAATACACAAATCCTAAAACAGTCTAAAAGGTTTTACGTTCTAAAAATGCATAATATGGTCTAAAATGGGAGAAAAAAAAGTCTAAAACAGTCTAAACTTGCATGAAACCGTAAAAATACATAAATCCTAAAACAGTCAATAAAGTTTTTCGTTCTAAAACAGCATAAAATGGTCTAAAATGGATAAAAAAAAGTTTAAAACAGTCTAAACTTGCCAGAAATCGTAAAAATACATAAATCCTAAAACAGTCTAAAAGGTTCTGCGTTCTAAAACAGCATAATATTGTCTAAAATGGGAAAAACATGTCTAAAAAAAGTCTAAAGCAGTAAAACTACGTTTTAAAATAGCCTAATATGGTCTAAAATGGGAGAAAAAAAGTCTAAAACAGTCTAAACCTGCCCGAAACCGTAAGAATACACAAATCCTAAAACAGTCTAAAAGGTTTTACGTTCTAAAACTGCATAATATGGTCTAAAATGGGAGAAAAAAAGTCTAAAACAGTCTAAACTTGCCTGAAACCGTAAAAATACATAAATCCTAAAACAGTCAATAAAGTTTTGCGTTCTAAAACTGCATTATATGGTCTAAAATGGGAGAAAAAAAGTCTAAAACAGTCTAAACTTTCCCGAAACCGTAAAAATACATAAATGCTAAAACAGTCAAAAAGGTTTTGCGCTCTAAAACAGCATAATATTGTCTAAAATGAGGAAAAACATCTCTAAAAAAAGTCTGAAGCCGTAAAACTACGTTCTAAAATAGCCTAATATGGTCTTAAATGAGAGAAAAAAAGTCTAAAACGGTCTAAACCTGCCCGAAACCGTAAGAATACACAAATCCTAAAACACGAACGAAATCACTACTTTTTCGATAACCCTAAGAGAGTTAGGTTGGACATTGCAAAAAGTGCACTTTTATGATTTAATCTTGCGGACCATTTGGTCTCAAGATTACGTCATCCCCAGAAAAAGTTCAATTTTGAACATCGATTTCTCCTGAACGGCTGGACCAATTTTGGCTTTCAAAAGCTCATTAGACGTAGAATTCAATAATCTTTCTTTTCTAACTTCGTGCTTAAGTCGCTAAAATGCATCGTTTTCGCGCTAGAGATCAAAAACTGAAAAAAGTCCCAAATCTCGGTTTTTTTTCAAAATGGCGGAAGCAAACTTGAATTTACCCAAATTATATTGTTGTAAATTATATTGTTAAGGTATAAGTATAAGGGTAATTTTATATTGTTAAGGACCATAAGTTATGGTCCTTAACAATATAAAATAATAAAAAACCACACTTTTTTTTCAATTTGGGCCCCTTTTTCACCTCCTGCCTCAAATTACTCAGCTTCAGCTCGCAACATCCACTGATGCTTAAGTCATGTGTGTACAATATAAAAATATGGAAAATACCTTAGGCAATAGAGCATTCTAAGGTAAACGAGAAGCTGATAACTCATAAAAAGTTGGGCACTGAGCTCCATGAACATGTTCAGTGCTAACAGAAAAGCTTAAAAAATTGTGAATCTTAAGGTTCCAATGGCAAAAGATAGCTTCTAGGGAATATGGGAGCCATCAATGTGATTTAAACATGCTGTGCGAATCGTAGAATGTGCTAGAATGGCGATCAACTAGCGTGCTCCTAAAAAATATTTCGCTAGGAGAAAAAAATAGAATAATTCTCCGATTTTCTCCCGAACTTATGAACCGATTTTCGATTTTTTGGTCTCGTTTTTTCTAATATTTTTTCAAGATACTAATGATGGAGTCGAATTTGATTTTTTTAAATTTATACAAGAAATAAAATAAAAAATCTGGAAAAAAATTTTTTGGAGCACATCATTAGTTCGGCATTTAAAAATCAAAGAAATTAAAAAAAAAATTGTTAAAAAATATTCAGTAGAACCGGAGATAATCGGAGAATACTAAAACCGGGGCCTTTAGTACGCTCTTAAATGGCGATCAACTAGCGTGCTCCTAAAAAATATTTCGCTAGGAGAAAAAATAGAATAATTCTCCGATTTGCTCCCGAACTTATGAACCGATTTTCGATTTTTTGGTCTCGTTTTTTCTAATATTTTTTGAAGATACTCCTGATGGAGGCGAATTTGATTTTTTTAAATTTATACAAAAAATAAAATAAAAAATCTGGAAAAAAAATTTTTTGGAGTACATCATTAGTTCGGCATTTAAAAATCAACGAAATTAAAAAAAAATTGTTAAAAAATATTCAGTAGAACCGGAGATAATCGGAGAATACTAAAACCGGGGCCTTTAGTACGCTCTTAAATGGCGATCAACTAGCGTGCTCCTAAAAAATATTTCGCTAGGAGTAAAAATAGAATAATTCTCCGATTTTCTCCCGAACTTATGAACCGATTTTCGATTTTTTGGTCTCGTTTTTTCTAATATTTTTTCAAGATACTAATGATGGAGTCGAATTTGATTTTTTTTAAATTTATACTAGAAATAAAATAAAAAATCTGGAAAAAAATTTTTTGGAGCACATCATTAGTTCGGCATTTAAAAATCAAAGAAATCAAAAAAAAAATTGTTAAAAAATATTCAGTAGAACCGGAGATAATCGGAGAATACTAAAATAGGGGCCTATAGTACAATCTTAAAAAACTCGCACCTTTTTAAATCTTTCCGTAATTGTTGGAAGGTGCGATTTTTTCAAGAACGTGCAGATTTCTCGTTAAAAAGCATGATTGTGTGAATTATTAGTAGGATTATGGTTTGATTAAAGCGTTAAAAATACTTACTAATTATCAGAAATAATTACAGAATGTTTCATCCGTCGACGATTTGACAAAGTCTCGACTTATATTCGTTTCATTTGAAACATTCTGGAATCTGCAAATAAATATTCCATACATTAAATTTGATTAGTGCTTTTTGGTTATTCGATATAATGAAATCAACGGTTTAAAGAAATTGTACCACCCAGGATGCAAGGTAGATTATATCGAGGAGACCCTACATTGTGAGTAAAAACCACGTGCTTCCCTACGTGGCCTCACATAAGAATCTTTTAAATTAATCACATCATTTT
>JAGWEN010000835.1:34275-54176 GCA_018703685.1 Orius laevigatus
AAATCTGGCTGAAAAGGGTCTTTACTTATAAAAAAATGCTCCCAATTAGGCTGAAAAGGGTCTAGGAAAAAGGAAAAAGGTTCAAAATTTGTCTGAAATTGACTTTCTTTCTTGCCAAAAGTTGCAAATTCTGGCTTAAAAGCGTCTTTTTGGTCCAAATGAGTCAAAATCAGACTGAAGAGGGTCTTTTCTTGTCAAAAAAGGCCAAAATTTGGCTGAAAAGGGTCTGGTCTGGTCGAAAAAGGTGACAAATCTCGGTGAAAAGGGTCTTTTTTTTTGTCCAAATCGGTTCAAAATCAGACTGAAAAGGGTCTTTTCTTATCAAAAAAAGCTCTCAATCAGGCTGAAAAGTACCATATCTTGTGAAAAAAAATGCTCAAAATCAGTCTTTCACTGTCAAAAATGGCCAAAATCTGCCTGAATAGTGTCTTTGCTTGTCAAAAAGGGTAAAAATCCGACTAAAAAGTTCTTTTCTTGTCAAAAAGAGTCAAAATCTGGCAAAAAAAATCATAATTTGCCTGAAAAGTATCTTTTATTGTCCAAAAAGGGTCAAATTCTAGCTGAAAAGTGTCTTTTTTTGTCAAAAAGAGTCAAAATATGGCAAAAAAAGGGTCTTTCCTTGTCAAAAAAAGGCCAAAATCTGTCTCAAAAGTTTTTTTGATTGTCAAAAAGAGTCAAAAATCTGCCTTAATAGTGTTTTTGCTTGTCAAAAAGGGCCAAAATATGGCACAAAAGGGTTTTATCTTGTCTAAAAGGGATCAAAATCTGCCTGAAAAGTACCATATCTTGTAAAAATCAACCTGAAATGGGTCTCATCTTATCAAAAATGCTCAAAATCAGTCTTTTACTGTCAAAAAGGGTCAAAAATCTGCCTGAATAGTGTCTTTACTTGTCAAAAAAGATCAAAATATGGCAGAAAAGGGTGGTTTCTTGTCAAAAATCATCGCTTATCTTGCCTCAGAAATGCGTAAAAATGCCGCTTCGCATGTAGTTGTTTGAAAATGCGTAAAATTACGCACCACGCCTACCACATGGTCACCCTTCCAAAAATACACCAAGCACACTAATTTTTCACCAAGTCCAGTCCACTAAGATGAAGAAAAAAAGTCAAAGGAACAAAAAAAACCGCCTCCTAAAGGCAAGATCATTTACAAATGACACAATAAGCGGAAGAAAAAGAACACCTACAGGAGTAAAATAAATAGCCGTAGTGAAGGAGAGCACGTGTTAAAAGATCGATACAAAGGCTATAAGGAGAATAAAAAGTTCCCAAAACGTTCCCAATCAGGCTGAAAAGGGATCAAAATCTGTCTGAAAAGTGCCATATCTTGTAAAAATGAACCTGAAATGAGTCTCATGTTATCAAAAATGCTCAAAATCAGTCTTTTACTGTTAAAAAGAGTCAAAAATCTGCCTGAATAGTGTCTTTGCTTGCCAAAAAGGGTCAAAATCCGACTGAAAAGTGTCTTTTCTTGTCAAAAAGAGCCAAAATCTGGCGAAAAAGGGTCTATTCTTGTCAAGAAAGGCCAAAATCTGTCTCAAAAGTTTTTTCGCTTGTCAAAAAGAGTCAAAATATGGCTGAAAAGGGTCTTTTCTCATCAAAAAACGTTCCCAATCAGGCTGAAAAGGGTCTTATCTTGTCGAAAGGGATCAAAATCTGTCTGAAAAGTACCATATCTTGTCAAAAATGCTCAAAATCAGTCTTTTACTGTCAAAAAGGCTCAAAAATCTGCCTCAATAGTGTCTTTGCTAGTCGATAAGGGTCAAAATATGGCTGAAAAGGGTGTTTTCTTGTCAAAAATCATCGCTTATCTTGCCTCAGAAATGCGTAAAAATGCCGCTTCGCATGCCAATGCGTGTAGTTGTTTGAAAATGCGTAAAATTACGCACCACGCCCACCACGTGGTCACCCTTCCAGCAATACACCAAGCACACTAATTTTTCACCAAGTCCAGTCCACTAAGATGAAGAAAAAAAGTCAAAGGAACAAAAAAACCGCCTCCAAAAGGCAAGATCATTTACAAATGACACAATAAGCGGAAGAAAAAGAACACCTACAGGAGTAAAATAAATGGCCATAGTGAAGGAGAGCACGTGTTAAAAGATCGATACAAAGGCTATAAGGAGAATAAAAAGTTCCCAAAACGTTCCCAATCAGGCTGAAAAGGGATCAAAATCTGTCTGAAAAGTGCCATATCTTCTAAAAATGAACCTGAAATGGGTCTCATCTTATCAAAAATGCTCAAAATCAGTCTTTTACTTTCAAAAAGGGTCAAAAATCTGCCTGAATAGTGTCTTTGCTTGTTAAAAAGGGTCAAAATCTGAATGAAAAGTGTCTTTTCTTGTCAAAAAGAGCCAAAATCAGGCAAAAAAGGGTCTTTTCTTGTCAAGAAAGGCTAAAATCTATCTCAAAAGTTTTTTTGCTGTTCCAAAAGAGTGAAAATATGGCTGAAAAGGGTCTTATCTTGTCGAAAAGGGATCAAAATCTGCCTGAAAAGTGCCATATCTTGTAAAAATCAACCTGAAATGGGTCTCATCTCATCAAAAATGCTCAAAATCAGTCTTTTACTGTTTAAAAGAGTCAAAAATCTGCCTGAATAGTGCCTTTGCTTGCCAAAAAGAGTCAAAATATGGCATAAAAGGGTGTTTTCTTGTCAAAAATCATCGCTTATCTTTCCTCAGAAATGCGTAAAAATGCCGCTTCGCATGTAGTTGTTTGAAAATGCGTAAAATTACGCACCACGTCTACCACGTGGTCACCCTTCCAAAAATACACCAAGCACACTAATTTTTCACCAAGTCCAGTCCACTAAGATGAAGAAAAAAAGTCAAAGGAACAAAAAAACCTCCTCCAAAAGGCAAGATCATTTACAAATGACACAATAAGCGGAAGAAAAAGAACACCTACAGGAGTAAAATAAATGGCCATAGTGAAGGAGAGCACGTGTTAAAAGATCGATACAAAGGCGATAAGGAGAATAAAAAGTTACCAAAACGTTCCCAATCAGGCTGAAAAGGGATCAAAATCTGTCTGAAAAGTGCCATATCTTCTAAAAATGAACCTGAAATGGGTCTCATCTTATCAAAAATGCTCAAAATCAGTCTTTTACTTTCAAAAAGGGTCAAAAATCTGCCTGAATAGTGTCTTTGCTTGTCAAAAAGGGTCAAAATCTGAATGAAAAGTGTCTTTTCTTGTCAAAAAGAGCCAAAATCAGGCAAAAAAGGGTCTTTTCTTGTCAAGAAAGGCTAAAATCTACCTCAAAAGTTTTTTTGCTGGTCAAAAAGAGTGAAAATATGGCTGAAAAGGGTCTTATCTTGTCGAAAAGGGATCAAAATCTGCCTGAAAAGTGCCATATCTTGTCAAAATCAACCTGATATGGGTCTCATCTTGTCAAAAATGCTCAAAATCAATCTTTTACTGTCAAAAAGGGTCAAAAATCTGCCTGATCTTTGCTTGCCAAAAAGAGTCAAAATATGGCAGACAAGGGTGTTTTCTTGTCAAAAATCATCGCTTATCTTGCACTCGTCGCCCCGCATGTCAATGTTGTTTGAAAATGCGTAAAATTTCGCACCACGCCCACCACGTGGTCACCCTTCCAAAAATACACCAAGCACACTAATTTTTCACCAAGTCCAGTCCACTGAAGAAAAAAAGTAAAAGGAACAAAAAAACCGCCTCCTAAAGGCAAGATCATTTACAAATGACACAATAAGCGGAAGAAAAAGAACAGCTACAGGAGTAAAATAAATGGCCATAGTGAAGGAGAGCACGTGTTAAAAGATCGATACAAAGGCGATAAGGAGAATAAAAAGGTTTAAATGTTATTTATTTAAAAGGGTCCGGAGAAGAGGTTTTTGAATGGGTGGTATGCAGTGTGACACTCGATACCCCCTCCGCTTATCTCAAACGACCATCGGACAGACTCCCAATTTGCCAACATGGAAATTATTTATCCCAGACTCCACACTCATATCGTCTATTACAATATTATTAACGACATAGATCATCTACCTTTAGAATCCAATAATGTATATTGCTTGAATAAATGAAACCCTTTAGCCGTTTAATTTACACTTCTTGCTAGAATTACATGGTCGCCGAGTGACATAGGCATGCGGCTATGTCACGACAAGAGCTCGAATTATCGCTTTTTCCATCGAAAAGTTTTAACTTTCATTCCCGCTAATTTACGTATTTGAGGAGCCCAACTGTCTCCATTTCAAGGATTTCAAACTGGTAGACGTAAACAATTCGTCACCATTGAAATAAACTGGTCTCGTCTTCCTAGGGATTCCCAGTTTCCAGTCTGGTAAAATTGTTCAAAAATCACGGCTGCTTTTGAACGTTCTTGATCAATAGGAATATCACATTATATAGAAAAAAAACTTTGACCAACGATATCTCCTGAACGGATAGACCGATTTTGACTCCGGAAAGCTCAATAGACGCAGAATTTAATTTTCTTTCATTTTGTACTTAGTGGTTTAGTCGCTAGAAACCGTAGTTTTCAAGCTAGAGGCAAAAAAGTGCCGATCAGGCGTGATTTTTGAACGTTCAAAACTTGATCTTTGACCAATAGGAATGTCATATTATATAGAATAAACTTTGGCTAACGATATCTCCTGAACGGATGGACCGATTTTGACTCCGGAAAGCTCACTAGACGCAGAATTTGATTATCTTTCATTTTGTACTTAGTGGTTTAGTCGCTAGAGCCCACAGTTTTCAAGCTAGAGGCAAAAAAGTGCCGATCATTCGTGATTTTTGAACGTTCAAAACTTGGACCAATAGGAATATCATATAAAGAATAAACTTTGGCTAACGATATCTCCTGAACGGCTGGACCGATGTTGACTCCGGAAAGCTCACTCGACGCAGAATTTAATTATCTTTCATTTTGTACTTAGTAGTTTAGTCGCTAGAGCCCATAGTTTTCGAGCTAGAGGCGAAAAACTGAAAAAAGTGCCGATTTTTCAAAATGGCGGACGAAGAACTAGATGGAGGGAGACCAAAACTTGGATTTAGAACTACCTAAACACGATAAAATCAAATAGTTCACTCTTTGCATGGTAAAATCCCAAAATTGCTTGTATTGATGATTTGATGACCATTAAAAGCATGTCTGAACCACAAACAATGGACAGCATTTCATATCTTTAAAACGAGACTAGTCTCGACTTTCTAGGACTTTCCGTTTTCCGGTAAAATTAGAAATTTTCGCTCCTACAAAAATGTTCAACTTTAACCATCGATATCTCCTGAACGGCTGGACCGATTTTGACTCCGGAAAGCTCAATAGACGCAAAATTTAATTATCTTTCATTTTGTACTTAGTGGTTTAGTCTCTAGAACCCACAGTTTTCGAGCTAGAGGCCAAAAACTGAAAAAGTACCGATTTGGGACCGTTTTTTCAAAATGGCGGACGAAGAACTAGATGGAGGGAGACCAAAACTTAGATTTTAGAACTTCCTAATGGTCCAAAACACGAAAAAATCAAATAGTTCACCTTTTTCATGGTAAAATGCCAATTTAAAACATCCAAAAATTTGTGCATTATGCGTTTTTACATCGTGTAGGTAGATTTTCGCGAAAAGAAAAGTTTGGATTTTTGTAGGCTAATTGCTTTCTTCGAGGATTTCCGTTTTGGATCAAAGGCGACTTAAAATAAATAAACAAAGTGAGGAATCCGTGAAAACTATACAAGTAGTTTACCTATTGAGTCTCCCGTTTACTTGACAAAATAAGTAGGAGACGATTTAGTCGGCATAGAGGCGGGATAAAATTAAAACATCCACTTGGCACGCGTAATAATTGTTTGAAAATGAATATCAACAATGCTTCTCTTCAGTCATCTTCCCTAAGGGGGGTCTTTAACTTTCAAGTGAATTAAGCCTTTGTAGTCGAGCCTTTAATTTAACAACACAATTATAAACACCCCAATAACAATCAAATACGGCTTTTGACGAATTTCGTCAGCCAAAAAACCTACTTTTTCCAGTTTTTCGCTTTTAAATCGAAAACGGGACATATATCGTGGAAAAGACTTAAATAGTAAATTAAAGAAGACAAAATTCTGCGTCGATTAAAAAAAAGTTTGCCAAAATCGGTCCAATAGACAAGTTTTTACAGGCGTTTAAAAAACTAGGATTTTTCCTATTTGCGCGTTTTTGGCCTCTAGCTCCAAAACTATGGGTTATAGCGACTTGACTATTAAGTATAAAATTAAAGTTTGTTAAATTCTGCGTCTAACGAGCTTTCCGGGGTTAAAATCGGTCGAGCCGTTTAGCCGCTATCGGTCAAAAACCACCAGGTCAAAATGACTTTCTAGGACTTGCCGTTTTTCCATGATATAAAATTTTCGGTCCTACAAAAATGTTAAACTTTGACCATCAATATTTCCTGAACGGCTGGACCGATTTTGACTCCGGAAAGCTCATTAGACGCAGAATTGAATAATCTTTCATTTTGTACTTAGCGGTCTAGTCGTTAAAATCGATAGTTTTCGAGCTACAAGTAAAAAACTAAAGAAAGTTCCAATTTGGGACCGATTTTTCAAAATGGTCCAGTCGTATGGCCGCAATCGGTCAAAAACCACATGGTCAAAATGCTCTGTAGACTGGAATATACCGTTCGAAAGGAAGGGAGTTAAATTATCTTTAAAATGAGACTAGCTCCGACTTTCTAGGACTTGCCGTTTTCCCAAGATATAAAATTTTCGGTCCAACAAAATTTTTTTAACTTTGACCATCAATATCTCCTGAACGGCTGGACCGATTTTGACTCAGGAAAGCTCATTAGACGCAGAATTGAATAATCTTTCATTTTGTACTTAGCGGTCTAGTCGTTAAAATCAATAGTTTTCGAGCTACAAGTAAAAAAAACTAAAGAAAGTTCCAATTTGGGACCGATTTTTCAAAATGGTCCAGTCGTTTGGCCTACCGTGCAAATTTTCGGTCCACAAAAAAAAACTTTGATCAAATATCTCCTGACGGCTGGACGATTTTGACTCCGAAAGCTCATTAGAGAGATTGAATATCTTTCATTTTGTGCTTAGCGTCTATCGTTAAATAAATAGTTTTCGAGCTCAGTAAAAAACTAGAGTCAATTTGCCGTTTTCAAAATGTCCAGTTTGCCTATACCTGCAAATTTTCGGTCCTACAAAAATGTTAAACTTTGACCATCAATATCTCCTGAACGGCTGGACCGATTTTGACTCCGGAAAGCTCATTAGACGCAGAATTGAATAATCTTTCATTTTGTGCTTAGCGGTCTAGTCGTTAAAATAAATAGTTTTCGAGCTACAAGTAAAAAACTAAAGAAAGTTCCAATTTGGGACCGATTTTTCAAAATGGTCCAGTCGTTTGGCCTATACCGTGCCAAATTTTCGGTCCTACAAAAATGTTAAACTTTGACCATCAATATCTCCTGAACGGCTGGACCGATTTTGACTCCGGAAAGCTCATTAGACGCAGAATTGAAAAATCTTTCATTCTGTCCTTAACGGTCTAGTCGTTAAAATCGATAGTTTTCGAACTACAAGTAAAAAACTAAAGAAAGTTCCAATTTGGGACCGATTTTTCAAAATGGTCCAGTCGTTTGGCCTATACCGTGCCAAATTTTCGGTCCTACAAAAATGTTAAACTTTGACCATCAATATCTCCTGAACGGCTGGACCGATTTTGACTCCGGAAAGCTCATTAGACGCAGAATTGAATAATCTTTCATTTTGTGCTTAGCGGTCTAGTCGTTAAAATAAATAGTTTTCGAGCTACAAGTAAAAAACTAAAAAAAGTTCCAATTTGGAAGAACTAGATGTAGGGAGGCCAAAACTTGGATTTGGATGGTCCTAACCACGATAAAATCAAATAGTTCGCCTTTTTCATGAAGTTTTAATACTGTCTTCAAAATCACCTAAAGAAAGGCGGCTTGGCACTTGGACAAAGAAGCTTTTATCATAATTAGATGCTTAAAACTTAATCGAAATCTAATCGTATTAGTTTGAAGTTTGGTTTATCTTCTAACCTAGGCCGGCCGGTTTGGACGAGTGCCTCACCTCGGGAATTATTCCAAGGCTGTTTATAGATGAGTATTTATAAAATGAAATTATTTCGGATTGTCCCACTATTTCGTCTACGTTTGGCTCTGTCCTTAATGCTTTTATCTTGTATACGTTTTCCTTTATAATCGAACCTCTTTTTCACGCTTTTAGCACCAAATAAACGAGTTTTCTCCTTTCCTCTTCCTTTCCTCGGCGGAACGCTGCCACGTTCCTGGTCCCATGTCTAAAAAAATTGGGTTAAATGGAATCCTAAACTGAGTTTTGATAGATTTTCCTATCTTAATCCGTCTTGGAGTTTTTTCACTAAAAACACGTTTTTTTCACATAAAACCGTCAATATCTCACATCCCTTTCATAATTTCCAATTTTTGGTGCCAGATTTGGAATCAGCGTTAAATTTTACATTAGAAATGATAGTTTGTAACCATTCATGATAACCACAAAGAGCAAAAATTAGAAAATTATAAAAGTTTTTACAAAAACCTGGAAATATCTAACGTTTGATGTGTAGTTTTGGCAAAAATTTTGAAAAAACCAAATTTCAAAAAAATCATTTTTTTTTGTTTATGGCCATAAAAAATGGATTTTTGGTTATCATAAATGGTTACAAACTATCATTTCTAATGTAAAATTTAACGCTGATTCCAAATCTGGCACCAGACATCTGAAATTATTAAGGGGACTTGAGATATTGACTGTTTTATGTGAAAAAACGCGTTAAATCTTTAAAAAATCCTAACTCTAGGAGCAAATATGCCATATTTTAAAATAAGTCGAACCACCATGGGGTGAGGTGAAGATCTGTAGCACGCGATGGCACTTTCAACAACAAACATGAATAACTCTCTTTCTATTGAGGAAATTCGAAATTTCCCTTCGCTAATTTCAAGACAATATATTGAACTATATTTGTGTAAATTTTTATCCGAATCGGACCAGAATTGCGGCCGTAATGTTGAAAAATGTCCAATAAAGATCATCGAACCGCCATGGTGAGGTGAAGATATGTAGCACGCGATGGCACTTTCGACAACAAACATGAATAACTCTATTTCTATGGAGAAATTCGAAATTTCCCTTCGCTAATTTCAAGACAATATATTGAACTATATTTGTGTAAATATTTATCCAAATCGGACCAAAATTGCGGCCGTAATGTTGGAAAATGTCCAATAAAGATCATCGAACCGCCATGGTGAGGTGAAGATCTGTAGCACGCGATGGCACTTTCAACAACAAACATGAATAACTCTATTTCTATTGAGAAATTCGAAATTTCCTTTCGCTAATTTCAAGACAACATATTGAACTTTATTTGGCTAAATGTTTATCCAAATCGGACCAGAATTGCGGCCGTAATGTTGGAAAATGTCCAATAAAGATCATCGATCCGCAATGGTGAGGTGAAGATCTGTAGCACGCGATGGCACTTTCAACAACAAACATGAATACCTCTATTTCTATTGCGAAATTCGAAATTTCCCTTCGCTAATTTCAAGACAATATATTGAACTAGATTTGTGTAAATTTTTATCCAAATCGGACCAGAATTGCGGCCATAATGTTGGAAAATGTCCAATAAAGATCATCGAACCACCATGGGGTGAGGTGAAGATATGTAGCACGCGATGGCACTTTCAACAACAAACATGAATAACTATCTTTCTATTGAGGAACTTCGAAATTTCCCTTCGCTAATTTCAAGACAATATATTGAACTTTATTTGTGTAAATTTTTATCCAAATCGGACCAGAATTGCGGCCATAATGTTGGAAAATGTCCAATAAAGATCATCGAACCACCATGGGGTGAGGTGAAGATATGTAGCACGCGATGGCACTTTCAACAACAAACATGAATAACTATCTTTCTATTGAGGAACTTCGAAATTTCCCTTCGCTAATTTCAAGACAATATATTGAACTTTATTTGTGTAAATTTTTATCCAAATCGGACCAGAATTGCCGCCGTAATGTTGGAAAATGTCCAATAAAGATCACCGCACCGCCATGGTGAGGTGAAGATAGCACGCGATGGCACTTTCAACAACAAACATGAATAACTCTCTTTCTATTGAGAAATTCGAAATTTCCCTTCGCTAATTTCAAGACAACATATTGAACTTTATTTGTGTAAATTTTTATCCAAATCGGATCAAAATTGCGGCCGTAATCTTGGAAAATGTCCAATAAAGATCAAAGGTCAATTTGACTATATAGGGTTGACTTGGAGCTTCAAACACAAGCGAAGCAAAAGGGTGGATTTATGTAAAATATTTACCCGTCTTTGTGTTCGGCGGCTCTATCACGTTGTCGTCGATTTTTGAACCAGTTTGACACTTGGGTCGTCGTAAGTCCTGTGGCTTCTGCCAGCTCCCTTTTTTCCCTCGGACTCGGATAAGGGTTATGGGCGTACCAGTCTCTGAGGACGGATCTCGACTTTTCTTTGAAACAATATGAAGTCTCTTCGCCGTCCCATATCGTCCGTGGAAGCGGGAATTTCCTCCTCACTCTATATTTCCCGACCGCACCTAAAGGTCTACCTCTCAGCTTTTCCGCTTCGACATAATGAGCCTTCAGCCATAGCGCCTGCAACTTTGAATGGTTCTGCACTGAAAACTGATGGCTCTCGAGTATCCTATAGAGTTCTTTGAAGTTTCCACGGTGGAAGGCGACCATCGCTTTCGCCTTGAGGACACTTTCGTTGCTATGGAGCTTTTCACAGGCTGGCAACGACCAAAGGAATCGACCCAATCTGTCCATGTTTCCCGCCTGCTGGAGAACTTCACAGACACAAGCGACCTGCTCTTGGGTGAAGCCGAAACTAGGAAGGATGGCACCTCCGCTCGAAGGAGACTGTTGTGCTCCCAACATTTTGTCAAATTTTAAAAAACTAAAAGTCCTACAACTGCACTAAGGAACTCGCCGAAAATTCACCATCACTCCTCGAGTCACAAAAAAACGTCGCATCGTCCTATTGATGAGAATCTCGTAATGAAATCGTTTTCTTGTGACGATTCGGATTGAACTGAGGAGTTGGGAGCTCTGGGGCTCGGTTGCTAAGGCGTGGCTAACTGCAGGGGCGTATCTCGAGAGAACGCCCTCATTTCCGACCTCGACCACAAATACGAACGTTAACCAATCGTTTATCTCGCCCTTTCCATTTCCTACCCTCGAAAGACGATCCTTTCAACCCCCTCCTCAAAAGAGCACCATCTCTCGTACCCAGGATACGTCATTATTCCGACGTTAATCGAATACTTTCGATTCGAATTTTTTACTTTTCTCAGTTGTTTACTTTTCAACGAATTCATATGCCATATGACGTCATGCAACACAGGTTGCCTTGGCATGTTCGATGGCCCCATTTTGTTAGGGAAGCCTTGGGGGGGGAGGGAGAGTCGGGAGTTAGCTGTTTGGGGGTTAGTTGGGGATGAATTAGTCCAGTCAATCTTTGGGGTGGAAAAAAAAAGGTATTTTGTTTCTCTACGGAAATGTTGGTCCCCTGGTTAACCACAAAAAAGTCCCACCAAAGGACGCTAGAGCGTTTTTAATGCGATTTTTTTCGTTTTTTTCCTAATATCTCGAAAACCGTAGGTCGTAGGGGAAAAGATTTTTAGTACAAAATTAAAGATAATTAGATTTCCTATAATTTTGAGCTGATACGATTTTTTGTAGGACCAAACGTATAGGAGCTACGAGGTTGCAAAAAAACCATGGTTTTTATTTTGACCTCTGAAGGACAGAAGACGTCATCTAATCAAAAAAGTGGACTTAATAAAAGTTGTAGAGAATTTAATTACCTTTAAGAAACAACCCTCAAGAAAAATTAACGGTCAAAAGTCGGGGGTGGGGGTAAATTTCAAAAAATTTCATTCAAAAATTGAAATTTCAAAAAAATGAATAAAAACAAAATTAAGGTTTATAAAATTTGCTACAAATTTGATTTACTAAGATTTTTTGTAGGACCAAACGTTTCTGAGCTACGAGGTGACAAAAAAGAGGGATTTTCGAGATTTCCTAAGAAAAAATTAAATTTTAGAAAAGTTAGAAAAAAGCAAGGAAGGCGTTTTCTAATCAAAAAAGCATGCTAAGTAAACGTTGTAGAGAATTCAATTTCCATTTAAAATCAACTATCGAGAATCAATTAAAAATCAACAGGTAGGGGTGGGGGTAAATTTCAAAACACAAAAAAATTCAGTCAAAAAATTTTATTCAAAAAATTCAAATTTCAAAAAATTGTATAAAAACAAAATTATATTTTATTAAATTTTCTACAAATATGACCTAGTAAGATTTTATGTAGGACCAAACGTATCTGAGCTATGACAGGTCCTTTTGGAGTAAAAAATGTATTTTTGAAATTTACCCCCACCCCTACCTGTTGATTTTTAATTGATTCTCGATAGTTGATTTTAAATGGAAATTGAATTCTCTACAACGTTTACTTAGCATGCTTTTTTGATTAGAAAACGCCTTCCTTGCTTTTTTCCGACTTTTCTAAAATCTTACTTTTTATATTATATAAGAAACGCGAAAATCCCGCTTTTTTGTCACCTCGTAGCACAGAAACCTTTGGTCCTACAAAAAATCATAGTAAATCAATTCTGTAGAAAATTTCCTAAGCTTTAATTTTGTTTTTATAAATTTTTTTGAAATTTTTATTTTTGAATGAAATTTGTTTTGAATTTTTTTTTAAATTCACCCCCACCCCTGCCTACTTATCGTTAATTGCTTTTTGAGAGTCGTTTTTTAAAGGTAATTAAATTCTCTACAACTTTTATTAAGTACACTTTTTTGATTAAATGACGTCTTATGTCCTTTAGAGGTCAAAATAGAAAATCCCGGTTTTTAGCGACCTCGTAGCTCAGAAACGTTTGGTCCTACGAAAAAATCATGTTTGCTCAAAATTATAGAAAATTTAATTATCTTTAATTTTGTACTAAAAATTATTTCGCCTAATATTTACGGTTTTCGAGATATTAGTGAAAAACGAAAAAAATCACCTTAAAAACCCTCCTGACGCCAAAGCGCACCGGTTTCGGTGATGGACTTTTTTTTTTGGTTAATCATGGGACCAACCCCTACACATGGTAGAGAAACAAAATACCTTATGTTTTCATTTTATTTGGCCTTTTAGGGATTAATTTAACTGGACTAAATGAGCGATGAAGGAGTAATTGGGTGCTTAGTATTAAGCTTTGAGTATATTATAAAAAAAATTTTCCTCCAGAGTTATCAAACTTGCTGCATAATGGAGCTTGGCTCGCCAGAAGTATCCCTCTTCAAAGTGGGGGAGGTGATGGAAGGTTGGGGCAGGGACGAAGGGGAGGTGGTGGAGATAGGGGAAGTGATGAGAGGGAGTGGAAGGTTGGTGGAATGACCTCAATTACGTCATCGGAATCGAATTCCCAGTTGGACCTCCACTTTTTAGAAAAAGGTTCATTTCCTGAGAACCATTGACGTTCTAGCTCATTCTGTCATCTATATATAAAACTAAGGAACAGAAATCCATGAAAAACCATCAAAATCCATCCAAAAAGGTACTTTTAAATAAAACAAACAATTGACTTTGGCAAAATATATTCCACAGGTACACCACAGGTTATATATTTTGTAAAAAAATACAACGGAAATAGAAAAAATCACTCAAACTCTTATTTTTTTTTCCCCTTTTTGTATCACAATTGCCAGTCTACCAATGGCACAATTTCAAACGAGATCCGAATCGATCCTTAATTGACAGACTCTAGTATTGAATGCATTTAAAAAACAAAGATGGCTATAAAATTGTAAGATTTTAACAAACTTTGGTATGCACACCTAAAAAACATCAAAAATACATTCTTTTCCAATGATAACAAAAGCTTGACAAATCTACTTCAGCATGGTAACAAAGTCTACTGGAAAAAATAACAAAAAACCAGATTCTGAATATTTGAACACTGTTGGATGAGCAAATATACAACACTTAAAAACTATCCTAAAAATGATTTCAATATATAAAAGGTTAATATCAAATAATAACCTAAAAACGAAAGCATCGAAATGTCTTTTTTAACTCAAACACCTCGAAAATATTTACAAAATAAAAGTTAACCTAATATTGAACTAAATTAAATATTAATTACAGCCCTAAATGATTTTGTACCAGATCAATTGACTTATTCCTTTCATGGGATAAGTTTGGTAGGTGGATTGATAAGGATTTAATTGTTATAGGTATAACCTGACAATAACCTCTCCAGTGGGTTCTAGCGGTATAGGAAATCCCATGGAGATTTAACAGTTTTTGATTTATTCTATTAAAATTTAACGTCTAATTGCGTTTTTATGCTTCAGGAGCCTCTAAAATGCAAATTTTTATTTCAAAAAGACATTTATGGCGTTTTAATAAGAAATTGATGACTTATGGATTCTTGGAGGTTATAAAACTTGCAGGCTCTGAACGGGGCGTGGATTTTTCTTTTCAGTTCGCCAGGTTAAGTGAATAAACGAGAAAATAATTCAAGTTTTATTTTTGAAAGAAAAAACTTCACTTTTCGGATTCTACACTTTTGAACTTTGTTTTTAAATATTTACATGGTCTTCCCTAAACTGAACTTGAAATCGAAGCAAAATATAATTTTTAAATTTACAAAGAACAACTTGTAAAATTTTATAAGGGTTTAACGCTTCATATAAGACATAAATGCTTACTTTTTAAATAAAAGCACGACTATAAACAACTAGTTTTTTTTTAATTTTTCAAATTTTCTTTTAATTTCCCACAAATACACGTGAATATTTACAGATATCTGACCTTGATGAAGCCAAAACTTTCAGTCAGATCACCCTTGTGAGCAAAATCGTTCAAAAATTCTAATTAGGAATGCATAAGTTCTCATAAAATGCAGAAAAATTTCGACGGTCCATCCACATGACCTGCCAATTATTCTTGGCGCTGCTCGATTTTAAAGATTAGAGGTAAAACACAAAAGGGCAATTCTAACTGTTCAGTCTTTTGAATAAAATGGGACTTATAAGGCTAAAATGACCACAAGTATGCTTGAAATAAAAAAAACTCAAATTGGTCCTTGAAACGAAATTTAAGTTGGGAAGGTGGTGGGGAGGTGTGGACCCACCAGAAAAAAGCTTTTTATCACATCAACTATCAATAAAACACACGGCAGTGAAAATACTAATTATTATCAGAACAGAGTGAGGATCCCCCAATTATTTCATGAAAACGAGAACCCACAGCCTCAGTCATCTTTTGGCTGAATTTCATTCTTTGGTACATTCGCTACAAAAAATTAATAATAACTGAAATTTAGGGGCAGCCTCTTTATAAGAAACGTCGCCGAAAAACTTAAAAAGACCCTCACTAAAGAATAAACCATAAATCAACAAAAATACAAGTCGAAAGCATGGATAATCAAACAATTTTTAAAACATTAATTTTTTTTAAGCACCAAAAACCAACTAAATTGAAAAAAAAAAGTTCCCTACACCCAAAATTACATTCTAATATGCTTAAAATAATTTTTTTTGAAATTTTAAAAAATGTACATAACTCAATTATCCATTTCAACTTGTCAAATTGTTACATTATATACAATAAATGATAAAATTAACAGTTTATTTGGTTAAAGAACACATTATGGTGAATAAAGATTAATTAACATATTAGGTATATGTTAAATCACACGAAAAATCTGGTTTTATAAATAATGTTCCATGAAAAATAACACTTTTTCAGAACAATTATAAACTGTTTGATCTTTTTTTTATTTTTTTTTGTTTTCAGTCGGACAATATCACACTTATGAAAACATGATGGCACAGCCAATAAACTTAGGTTTATAAAAAATGCGAAAAACAACATTGGACGATTTAAAAAAATGGTTTTTTCTAAGTTTTCGGAGGGAAATGCATCCTATGCATAAATTAACGATATAAAACTAACAAGGGAGGTCATGAAACCTCGGATTTTGACGTTTTTTGGTGGTTTTGGAGCCCAAAAAAGTTCCGCGGAAGGCAAAATATGAATTTTTGTTGGCAAATGAGGTATCAATATGGAATTAATTTAAAAAATTTAGGACCGATTTTTGAGCCAAAAAAGAGCATTTGAAAAGGAAACTCAGGAAAAATTTTGTGGTGAAAAACAACATTTTTTTCGAACTCAGCGCCCCAAAAAACCTCAAAAGTAATCAAAAATAAAAAAAATTTTCCTTCAATGATTTGGGCTAAAAATGACTTTTTTTTTCTTGATGAATTTTGGGGTGCTAAGTGCGAATTTTTTTTTTTATTTTCTCATGCAATTTTATATCTCATTTGCCAATTTTCAAAAATTCATATTTTGGCTTCCTGAGGCACAGAAACCGATATGGCGAAACCTAAAACCACCAAAAGTTTGCTCAAGATGTGAGGTTATAGAACCTCCCCTTTTCTGAGGTTATAAAACCTCCCCTTGTAAGAGATTCTGAACTAATTTACAAAATTAACCTATAAAAATAATAAAAAATAATAAACCCCTAATTAAAAAAAAATTAATTACCTTTTTACAAAAAATCTTTTATTTAATCAGAAAACTATGATAACGATTATGAGCAACGGCTCATTTGCCTATTAAGTACAAATTAGAGGTTATTGCACAAATTCAGGTATTAAATCATAATCCGAAGAGACCAATGAAAAAAAAAGTTTGAATTTGACAATTTTCGAGAATTTTTTGATAATTCAACGACGAAGTTTATGAAGCTTTAAAATCTTCCCGAGTCGTTGTTTGGTGGTGTTCAGTCCTTTTTTCGGCCTTGGTGCTAGAGAAAAAATTTCAATTTTTCAAGTTAAAAAATAGTCCAGTCAGTCTAAGCAGGGGGGTAAAAGTATTTTGTTTATCTACAAGTTTGTAGGGGTAGGCCCCCTGATAACCCACAAAAAAGTATCCTACCCAAACCCGTAGGGAAAAGTGTCACGAGCGTTTTTAAGGTGATTTTTTTCGTTTTTTCTGCAATATCTCAAAAACCGTTAGTCGTAGGAGACATAAGTTTTAGTACAAAATTAAAGACAATTTAATTTGCTATAATTTTGAGCTAATATGATTTTTTCGTAGGACCAAACGTTTCTGAGCTACGAGGTCACTAAAAAACCGGGGTTTTCTATTTTGACCTCTAAAGGACATAAGACGTCATTTAATCAAAAAAGTGGACTTAATAAAAGTTGTAGACAATTTAATAACCTTTAAAAAACGACTCTCAAAAAGCAATTAACGATCAATAGGCAGGGGTGGGGGTAAATTTCAAAAAATTTCAAAACAAATTTTATTCAAAAATTGAAATTTCAAAAAAATTTATAAAAACAAAATTAAAGCCTATAAAATTTGCTGCAAATTTGATTTAATAAGATTTTTTGTAAGACCAACCGTTTCTGAGCTACGAGGTGACAAAAAAGCGGAATTTTCGAGTTTTTCCTATAAAAAAAGTCAGATTTTAGAAAAGTTGGAAAAAAGCAAGGAAGGCGTTTTCTAATCAAAAAAGCATGCTAAGTAAACGTTGTAGAGAATTCAATTTCCATTTAAAATCAACTATCGAGAATCAATTAAAAATCAACAGGTAGGGGTGGGGGTAAATTTGAAAAATACATTTTTTACTCCAAAAGGACCTAGCCTCGTAGCTCAGATACGTTCGGTCCTACAAAAAATCTTACTAGGTCAAAATTGTAGCAAATTTAATACTCTTTAGTTTTGTTTTTATAGACTTTTTTGAAATTTCAATTTTTGAATGAAATTTGTTTTGAAATCTTTTAAAATTTACCCCCACCCCTGCCTGTTGATCGTTAATTGCTTTTTGAGAGTTGTTTTCAAAAGGTAATTAAATTCTCTACAACTTTTATTAAGTCCACTTTTTTGATTAAATGACGTCTTATGTCCTTTAGAGGTCAAAATAGAAACCCCAGTTTTTTTGCGACCTCGTAGCTCAGAAACGTTTGGTCCTACGAAAAAATCATATTAGCTCAAAATTATAGCAAATTTAATTATCTTTAATTTTGTACTAAAACGTTTTTCGTCTACGACTAACGGTTTTCGAGATATTACAGAAAAAACGAAAAAAATCACCTTAAAAACGCGACACTTTTCCCTACGGGTTTCGGTAGGGGACGTTTTTGTGGTTAATCAGGGGGCCTACCTCTACAAATTTCCGTAGATAAACAAAATATCTTTTTTTTTATTTGCCCTTTTCGGGCTTAGATTGACTGGACTAAGTGATTTGATTACTTTTATCTTTGGGAGCAGTCGATGATGTCGGGGTATCAATGCTTGGACGGGTTAGGGCTTTCATGTTTAGCTTTTTGATATTCAAAACCTGAAAAATTTGAGTTTAGGATGAAAAAAAGGTTTTTCTTTTGAAATTTACTTGTTTCAATGGTGCGGGCGATGGCGTTTTCGCTGCTGCGGCTTCGAGACCTTTTTCGACGGCGATTTTCGTCTTCCCAACCCTGGTCGGCCGCTCAGATTTCGATGCCAGGAAATTCACTTTTGACCTTGGATTCCATGATTTGTCATCATCGGGCTTAGTTTTCATCCCTGTGGCATCTTCATCGTCAGAATTGTCCAACGAAGGGTAAACTAAAGAAAAAGAAAATTCAAATGGACAAAAAAAGTCAATAACTTACTGAAATCGTCATCTTGATGGATGCTCCGGTTTACTTCTTCATCGGCAGGAGCGGCAAAGGGTAAGCTGGTCGTCCACATTTCAGAAGAAGTCCCATCACCGCCAGTTTTGAACTTTTTAAACTTTATTCTATAAGGAGAAGGCTCCAAACGTCTATTGGAGTCAGCCCCACCTTTCTCCAACTCTTGAGCGGCTTCAGCGGAATCTTGAACGAAAGAAATTTCTAGAATATCCAGGGACTGGGACCTTAGGGTGTGGGTGGGTTTTCAGTTAAGGGGGCGCCCGGATTGGGGGGGCAAAAATTTTAACAGAAAATTGGCTTTTAGAAAAAAAATATTGGGCAAAAAGGTTTTAAAATGTTGATTTTGAGGTTTTTGACAAAAGAAATTGCACTTAAAACGTAGATTTTGAGATTTTTTGACAAAAATTGGTCATACAACCATGATTTGGAGGCTTTTGACGAAAAATGGTCAAGTTAAAGTTGATTTTGAGGTTTTTGGACGAAAATTAGGCATCTTAAATGCTGATTTTGAGGGGGGTTTTTTTGACGAAAATTTAGCTTTTTTATGTTGATTTTGAGGTTTTTGGACAAAATTAGGCATCATAAATGTTGATTTCGAGGTTTTGTGACCAAAATTTAGTTTTAAAAATGTTGATTTTGAGGTTTTTGACGAAAATTTGGCTTTTTAAATGTTGATTTCGAGGTTTTTGGACGAAAATTAGGCATCATAAATGTTGATTTCGAGAATTTTTTTTTTTTAACCAAAATTAGGCTTTCAAAATGTTGATTTTGAGGTTTTTTGACGAAAATTTGGCTTTATAAATGTTGATTTCGAGGTTTTTTTTTTGACCAAAATTAGGCTTTAAAAATGTTGATTTTGAGGTTTTTGGACGAAAATTTGGCTTTATAAATGTTGATTTCGAGGTTTTTTTTTGACCAAAATTAGGCTTTAAAAATGTTGATTTTGAGGTTTTGAAAATCTTGAGCTATCCCACGACAGCTTACGCCCCCCAGTTTGGGAGCCAGTGAGCAAAAATAACGCTTATAATAAAACCCTCTATGTATTCACGGGGGGGGGGCGCGGGGGGGGTTCTGTCCACCCCGCCCCCCCTGGGCCAGTCCGCCCCTGAGAATATCAACATTGATGCTAACTTACAGCTCAAAGAACGCTTTTGAAGATAACTCCTT
>JAGWEN010000836.1:0-20267 GCA_018703685.1 Orius laevigatus
CCCTGATATATTGACTTTTCTTCGCCCTTTTTTACCTTACTATCCCGTCTTTTATCGACTTAATTTTTTGACAACTTCATGTTTCGTGACGGTTGTTCTAACCTTGCTCGTATAGACACAGTATATGACACCATTGTTCTAAACCATTTATTTGAAGGTTTAGAACGTTTGCTTTTAGGACAAATTTCGACCATTTAGATCAAAAATACTTATGGATTCTCAAAATAGCCTATGGCCTTTTTTTAGAACATCTTCATTGAAACCATTCTGAAACCATTTTGCCGTTAGAACGTTCTGTAGGACAAGATTTAGGACCATTTTAGAAAAATTTCCTACGGACAACAATATAAGAGCCAATCTTATTCGATAGAAAATTTTTTTACATTGTGTTAGAACCTTTCTAAATAACAGTTTTTTTTCTTACGAACGCTTCTAAGACCAGATTCTCTTACTAGACCATTTCTAATAGAGAGAACAACACTATTTAACGGACTAATAAATTAATGATCCGTATTTTAGAACATTTCTTATATTGATCTAGAACCTTTCGTAAAACCAGGTTCATTAGAAAGACATTTCTAAGAACAGATGTGTCTTAGGGATCCATTTATAGAAAAAAATTCTAGACAAAAGTGTATGGCATTTTTTTTTATCCTAGAACATTTTTTATATATTGTTGTCACTCTTTTAGCCTATGACTCAGCCAATTCTAAACATTTACCTTTTTCTTCAAATAGAACGCTTCCTTAGTACAGATTTAGATCCCATTTTAGAAACATTTAGGAGCAAAATTAGGCGCTCTCAGAACGATTTTTATATTGTTTGATAGAATACCTCTTTCCATAAACCACTTTGTTTCAGAACTGCTTCTAATCTTAGACAGATTTAGACCATTTTGATTTAGTAAAATTAGACGACAAAATTAGAGCCCTTTTTTAGAGAAATTTTTATATTGTTTTGTAGTATACCAGTCTAAACCATTTCTCGCGTTACCGTAGAACGTTCTTAGACAGCATTAGCCATTTTAGAAAAATTTAGGACACAATTAGGCCTTTTTTAGAACATTTTTTAATTGTTTAGAACCTTTCTAAACCGTTTTAGAAAGTTCTAAGACAGATTTAGACCATTTTAGAAAAAATTTAGGACAAAATTAATCCTTTTTTTGAACATTTTTATATTGTTTAGAACCATTCTAAACCATTTTAGAACGTTTTTAGACAGATTTAGACCATTTTAGAAAAATTTAGGACAAAATTAGGCCTTTTTTAGAAAATTTTTACATTGTTTAGAACCATTCTAAACCATTTTAGAACGTTTTTAGACAGATTTAGACCATTTTAGAAAAATTTAGGACAAAATTAGTCCGTTTTAGAACATTTTTATATTGTTTAGAACCTTTCTAAACCGTTTTAGAACTTTCTAAGACAGATTTAGACCATTTTAGAAAAAATTTAGGACAAAATTAGGCATTTTTTAGAACATTTTTATATTGTTTAGAACCATTCTAAACCATTTTAGAACGTTCTTAGACAGATTTAGACCATTTTAGAAAAATTTAGGACAAAATTAGGCCTTTTTTAGAACATTTTTATATTGTTTAGAACCTTTCTAAACCATTTTAGAACGTTCTTAGACAGATTTAGACCATTTTAGAAAAATTTAGGACAAAATTAGGCCTTTTTTAGAACATTTTTATATTGTTTAGAACCATTCTAAACCATTTTAGAACGTTCTTAGACAGATTTAGACCATTTTAGAAAAATTTAGGACACAATTAGGCCTTTTTTAGAACATTTTTTAATTGTTTAGAACCTTTCTAAACCGTTTTAGAAAGTTCTAAGACAGATTTAGACCATTTTAGAAAAAATTTAGGACAAAATTAATCCTTTTTTAGAACATTTTTATATTGTTTAGAACCATTCTAAACCATTTTAGAACGTTTTTAGACAGATTTAGACCATTTTAGAAAAATTTAGGACAAAATTAGGCCTTTTTAGAAAATTTTTACATTGTTTAGAACCATTCTAAACCATTTTAGAACGTTTTTAGACAGATTTAGACCATTTTAGAAAAATTTAGGACAAAATTAGTCCGTTTTAGAACATTTTTATATTGTTTAGAACCTTTCTAAACCGTTTTAGAACTTTCTAAGACAGATTTAGACCATTTTAGAAAAAATTTAGGACAAAATTAGGCATTTTTTAGAACATTTTTATATTGTTTAGAACCATTCTAAACCATTTTAGAACGTTCTTAGACAGATTTAGACCATTTTAGAAAAATTTAGGACAAAATTAGGCCTTTTTTAGAACATTTTTATATGGTTTAGAACAATTCTAAACCATTTTAGAACGTTCTTAGACAAATTTAGACCATTTTAGAAAAATTTAGGACAAAATTAGGCCTTTTTTAGAACACTTTTTAATTGTTTAGAACCATTCTAAACCATTTTAGAACGTTCTAAGACAGATTTAGACCATTTTAGAACAATTTAGGACAAAATTAGACAAATTAAAGAACATTTTTATACCATTTTAGAACGTTCTAAGACAGATTTAGACCATTTTAGGAAAATGGAAAATGCAATGCATGATGGGTAGGTAATCAGGCAATGCACGAAATTCCTAATTATGAGAAAATACGAGGCCAACAACAGCGTTAAGACCTACTAAGGTTAACGTCAAGGATATAAAGAAACAATTAGTAAATAAAAACGTTTTATGTACCTCGTTGGAAGTAAAAGTTCCGTTCGAATGCTTGATTATGGCATACATAGAGTTGGCGACAGAAAAGCCATGCGACCAATTATGATAAGGGACTCGTCTGTAGTTTTTCTTCACGGTCAGAGTGAACCTGATGAGGGAATCTCGATCGAAACGAGCCAACCCGAAAAGATCTTTAAACATGACGACAGCGTTTCTCGCTTTCGAATCGTCATCGAGGGCGAAAACGTTGAAGTGGTAGCTAAAATAACTTTCGATTTAGAAGAAAGTTTGATTAATTTCTTACTCGTCTAAACCGATCGGGACGGCATTTTGGCTCAAGATTATCTTCGTTTTTTCAACTTCATTTTCCGTACACGTGTTGTGGTAGCCGAGAACTTCGAGGGCGACCCTGTATTTTTGTTCAGATCTTCGTATTTTATCGTAGAGTTTCGCATGGTGAAGCGCAAGACCGCAATAGACAGCGAAAGTTTCAAAAGCTTCTTCGTCTTCCTGAGAATATTTAGAATAAATTTAAGTTGTTCTCCTTGAAAACAGGGATTTCCTAGATATAATGCAATTTTTAATTTTCTTCCTTTTAACCCTGATAAACAGGAAATTGCGACTAATGGTCAGGGAGATACGATGATACCTTATTGAAAGGTCCTGTATGCTTGTTGACCATCTGCATGACCCCGATGACGACTCCTCGGATGAAAATTGGCATGCAGAGGATCGTTTTGGTGTGGTATCCGGTTATTTGGTCGACGCTACGGTTGAACCTTGGGTCCGAATAGGCGTCCCGCGAAATACACTTCTGTCAGATTTCAACACTCCAGTGTCTACGTTGCTAACTCTTGAGCTGCGAATCGCCTCTGTTATCGACAACGCGAAACTTTTGCGAAGAAAAGATCGAAAGCTAACTTGTCGGAAAATCTCGAGAGTTCCCTTCACCGAATTTGCATGACACGCGAGCTGCAACTGGTGTGTAACTCCTTCATCTTGTATGTGCCTTGTCAACTTCCCAAGGAGAGAACGTGAAGAAACAGCGACAGCAAGTCGCAATTTGGGGAGATGAAGCTTGGCACCTCAACATCTTCATGACAAGCTGCCCCGTTTATAGTCCTCTAGATCTTCCTCGACCTCCAGATATTACACTGGTTAACAACGTAGTAGATAACAACACAGCGTATCACCTGGCTTAAAGAAAGCCATATGCCTCATGACTATTAAGCTGAGGCTACAAGAACAGAGTGACTATGCCATATCAAAATGGGCAAACAATGACACTAATCTCAGCTGCAGCACTCATGTAGTTGCCATATAGGCCTTGCAAAATGGAAGACTAAAGTTGTACTTGACTACAGAGGATTACTAGCCCTGAGAATTGCTTGAACTTACGTGTACGTTATTTTTCATGCGGAAGTTCTATGAGAGTCAAGAAATGTCTACCAAAAGGTCAATTCGATTAGGAGAGAATGGATGACTGTGCACGAACAACGCGCCGATTAGAACTGCCCTTCATAGTTTTTTGACCCAAGTTATTTAACGTTATATATACCGTTAGGAAAAGCTCTTTTTAAAGAGCTAAAAGCATGTTATATGGGGACAAAAAAAATGACACGACATGAGTAGGAAGGAAGGCTAAACAGAGGCGAGGTGAGGGCGTGAAAAAAGAACGAAAAAAGGGAGGGAGTAGGAGGCGGGGGCGACCCTCCCGCCGATGCAGCCCTAAGATTCCAGGCCAACTCCAATTTCAACAGGTAGGTCATACAATAAATTAACTAACCTCCCCCCCCACTTGCCCTCTTTAGACCGTAAATGGAGCCTAACAGTTATTGATCGGAATGGGTGAGAGTATGATCCTTTGATATCTTTTGCCCGTCGCCGATGCGCGAGTCTCGTGCACCAAAAGTCCAAGTTATGCAGTCGAGTTCATCTGTCACATCCCTGTACTAATCGTCCGTAACTCTGTGCCTCACCTCTTGTCCTGTGTACACCTCCAACGACATTACTCTTTTCTAGCGTGTGTTGCTTCACTAGCTCTGTTACTTCACGAGCTACAACACGTCATGTCTCTAATGCAAACTCAAAAATCTCATGACCACTCTTTAGCCCCGTAAATCGGAGCCGTAAAGTTATTGATCGAATCGGGTGAGGTCATAGATTATTCTGTGGAGAGTTCGAGACAGAGGAAATGTCATCCAAAGTCAAATGTGTAGGCATCAACGTGCACATTTAAACGTCACGTAAACTCTATCCTCAATTAACTCCTCTTTCCCACGTGACCAATTTTAACGGTATATATGACCGTTAGAAAGCTACTTTTAAAGAGCTACAAAACATGTCAATGCAAAAAAATCTCAGACCACTCTTGCTTAAAATGGAGTCCTAAAGTTTATTGATACGGAATGGGTGAGATTCTTTTGATTATTTTTTGGAATTCGAGAGCAAGGAAATGTCACCAAAAGTCAATTGGCGGATGAACTTGCACATTTAAACGTCCGTAACTTCCTCATTTTGACCAATTTTTACGTTATATATACCGTTAGAAAGCTCTTTTAAAGAGCTACAAAACATGTTCATGCAAAAAAATCTCAGACCACTCTTTTTCCCTTAAAGTGGAGCCTAAAGTTTTATTGATCGGAATTGGGTGAGATTTTTTTGATTATGAAGTCGAGATGCAAGAAATGTCACCATAAAGTCGAAACTTGGGAGGATGAACTTGCACATCTAAACGTCAGTCGCTGTCCTCAATTTTTGACGAATTTTAACGTATATATACCGGTTCGAAAGCTCTTTTAAAGAGCTGCAAAACATGTTCAATGCAAATAAAAAATGCTCAGACACTCTTTAGCCCTTAAAATGAGCCTGAGAAGTTTATGATCGCTTTGGCCGTGAGATTTTTGGTTATTTGGAGTTCGAGAGAGCAAGACATGTCACCAACAGTCAAATTTGGGGATGAACTTGCACATGTAAACGTCCGTAACTGTCCTCGCACATTTTTGACCACTTTTACGTTATATATACCGTTAGAAAGCTCTTTAAGATCAGCTACAACTCATGTTCAATGCAAAAAAATCTCAGGACCACTCTTTCGCCCTTAAAATGAGCTAAAGGTTATTGGATCGATTGGGTGAGATTTGCATTATTTTGGATAGCTTCGAGAGCAAGGAATGTCACCAAAAGTCAAATGTTTGTAGGATCAACTGCACAATTTAAACGTCCGTAACTTCCTCAATTTTTTGACCAATTTTAACGATTTTTTTTTTTTTTTTTTTTTTTTTTTTTTTTGTTTTTATTTTTGTTTTTTGTTTTTTTAGGTTTTTGTTTTAATTTTTGTTTTTTTTTTTTTTTTTTTTTTTTTTTTTTTTTTTTTTTTTTTTTTTATTATATATACCGTTAGAAAGCTCTTTTAAAGAGCTACAAAACATGTTCATGCAAAAAAATCTCCGACCACGTCTTTAGCCTTAAATGGAGCCTAAGTTTATTGATCGAATTGTGAGATTATTTTTGATTATTTTTGGAAGTTCCGAGAGCAAGGATAATGTCACCAAAGTCAAGTTGGAGGATCAACGTGCACATTTATTTTTCTTTAACGTCGTAACTTCCTGCAATTTGTGGACAATTTTACGTATATATACCGTTAGAAGCTGCTTTTTAAGAGCTACAAACCCTATTCATGTTCAATGCAAAAAAAATCTCAGCACACTCGTTTAGCCCTTAAATGGAGCCTAACGTTTTCATTGATCGGAATGGGTGAGATGAGGAGGATTATTTTTTGGAAGTTCGCGAGCAAGGAATGTTCACAAAAGTCAAATTGGAGGATGAACTTGCACATTTAAACGTCCGTACTTCCTCAATTTTTGACCATTTTAACGTATATATACCGTTAGGAAAGCTCTTATAAGAGCTACACAACATGTTCAATGCAAAAAAATCTCAGACCACTCTTGCCTTAAATGGAGCCTAAAGTTAGTGATCGGAATTGGGTGAGATTTTGTGATTAGTTTTGGAAGTTCGAGAGCAAGAAATGTCACCAAAAGTCAAATTCGAGGATCACCTTGCACATTGAAGACGTCGTAACTTCCTCATTTTTGACCAATTTTAACGTTCTATACCGTTAGAAAGCTCTTTAAAGAGCTACAAACATGTTCAATGCAAACATCTCAGACACTCTTTAGCCCTTAAATGGAGCCTAAAGTTTATGATCGGAATTGGGTGAGATTTTTTGATTTATTTTTGAAGTTCGAGAGCAAGGAAATGTCACCAAAAGTCAATTGAGGATGTAACTCTGCTACATTTAAACGTCCGTAACTTCCTCACATTTTTGACCACATTTTTACGTTATATATACCGTTAGAAAGCTCTTTAAAGAGCTACAAAACATGTCAATGCAAAAATCTCAGACCACTTCTTTAGCCCTTAACATGGAGCCTACAGTTATTGTCCGGGATTGGGTGAGATTTGTGATTATTTTGGAAGTTCTCGAGAGCAAGAAATGTCACCAAAAGTCAAATTGTGGAGGATGCACTGCACCATTTTCAACGTCCGTACACGTCCTCAATTTTGTGACCAATTTTACGTGATATATCCGTGGTCAGAAAGCTCTTTTAAAGAGCTTACAAACATGTTCCAGGTCAAAAAAATCTCTAGACCACTCTTTGCCTTAAAATGGAGCCTAAAGTTCTATTGATCGGAATGGGTGAGATTTTTTGATATTTTTGGAAGTTCGAGAGCAAGGAAATGTCACCAAGTCCAAATGTGTGGAGGATCAACTTGCACATTTACACGTCCGTAACCTCCTCAATTTTGACCAATTTTAGTACGTGTATATATACCGCGCAGAAAGACTCTTTTAAAGAGCTACAAAACATGTTCATGCATCTCAGACCACTTTGTTAGCCTTAAAATGGAGCTAAAGTTTATTGATCGGAATTGGGTGCAGATGCTATTTTTTGGGAAGTTTGAGAGCCAAGGACATGTACTACAAAGTCAAATTTGGAGGATGAACTTGCACATTTAAACGTACGTTAACTCTCATTTTTGCCCACCCATTTTTAACGGTATATACTACCGTTAGAAAAGTCTTTTAAAGAGCCTACAAACATGTTCATGCGATCTCGACCACCTCTGAGCCCTTAAACAATGAGCCTAAATTTTATTGATCGCATTGGGTGGATTTTTGATATTTTTGGAATTTCGAGCGCCAGGAAATGTTTTCACAAAGCAAATTTGGAGGATGCACTGCACATTTAGAACGCTTCCGTAACTTCCTCAATTTTTGACCAATTTTAACGTTATATATACCGTTAGAAAGCTCTTTTAAGAGCTACAAAACATGTTCAATGCAAAAAAATCTCAGACCACTTTTTAGCCTTAAAATGGAGCCTAAAGTTTATGATCGGAATTGGGTGAGATTTTTTGATTATTTTTGGAAGTTCGAGAGCAAGGAAATGTCACCAAAAGTCAAATTTGGAGGATGAACTTGCACATTTAAACGTCCGTACTTCCTCAATTTTTGACCAATTTTAACGTTATATATACCGTTAGAAAGCTCTTTTAAAGAGCTACAAAACATGTTCAATGCAAAAAAAATCTCAGACCACTCTTTAGCCCTTAAAATGGAGCCTAAAGTTTATTGATCGGAATTGGGTGAGATGTTTTTTGATTATTTTTGGAAGTTCGAGAGCAAGGAAATGTCACCAAAAGTCAAATTTGGAGGATGAACTTGCACATTTAAACGTCCGTAACTTCCTCAATTTTTGACCATTTTAACGTTATATATACCGTTAGAAAGCTCTTTTAAAGAGCTACAAAAACATGTTCAATGCAAAAAAAATCTCAGACCACTCTTTAGCCCTTAAAATGGAGCCTAAAGTTTATTGATCGGAATTTGGGTGAGATTTTTTGATTATTTTTGGAAGTTCGAGAGCAAGGAAATGTCACCAAAAGTCAAATTTGGAGGATGAACTTGCACATTTAAACGTCCGTAACTTCCTCAATTGTTGACTAATTTTAAAGTTATTTATACCGTTAAAAAGCTCTTTTAAAGAGCTACAAAACATGTTTCAATGCCAAAAAAAATCTCAGACCACTCTTTAGCCCTTAAAATGGAGCCTAAAGTTTATTGATCGGAATTGGGTGAGATTTTTGATTATTTTTGGAAGTTCGAGAGCAAGGAAATGTCACCAAAAGTCAAATTTGGAGGATGGAACTTTGCACATTTAAACGTCCGTAACTTCCTCAATTTTTGACCAATCTGTTAGTTATATATACCGTTAGAAAGATCTTTTAAAGAGCTACAAAACATGTTCAATGCAAAAAAAATCTCAGACCACTCTTTAGCCCTTAAAATGGAGCCCTAAAGTTTATTGATCGGAATTGGGTGAGAGTTTTTTGATTATTTTTGGAAGTTCGAGAGCAAGGAAATGTCACCAAAAGTCAAATTTGGAGGATGAACTTGCACATTTAAACGTCCGTAACTTCCTCAATTTTTGACCAATTTTAACGTTATATATACAGTTAGAAAGCTCTTTTAAAGAGCTACAAAACATGTTCAATGCAAAAAAAATCTCAGACCACTCTTTTAGCCCTTAAAATGGAGCCTAAAGTTTATTGATCGGAATTGGGTGAGATTTTTTGATTATTTTTGGAAGTTCGAGAGCAAGGAAATGTCACCAAAAGTCAAATTTGGAGGATGAACTGCACATTTAAACGTCCGTAACTTCCTCAAATTTTTGACCAATTTTAACGTTATATATACCGTTAGAAAGCTCTTTTAAAGAGCTACAAAACATGTTCAATGCAAAAAAAATCTCAGACCACTCTTTAGCCCTTAAAATGGAGCCTAAAGTTTATTGATCGGAATTGGGTGAGATTTTTTGATTATTTTTGGAAGTTCGAGAGCAAGGAAATGTCACCAAAAGTCAAATTTGGAGGATGAACTTGCACATTTAAACGTCCGTAACTTCCTCAATTTTTGACCAATTTTAACGTTATATATACCGTTAGAAAGCTCTTTTAAAGAGCTACAAAACATGTTCAATGCAAAAAAAATCTCAGACCACTCTTTAGCCCTTAAAATGGAGCCTAAAGTTTATTGATCGGAATTGGGTGAGATTTTTTGATTATTTTTGGAAGTTCGAGAGCAAGGAAATGTCACCAAAAGTCAAATTTGGAGGATGAACTTGCACAAACGTCCGTAACTTCCTCAATTTTTGACCAATTTTAACGTTATATATACCGTTAGAAAGCTCTTTTAAAGAGCTACAAAACATGTTCAATGCAAAAAAAATCTCAGACCACTCTTTAGCCCTTAAAATGGAGCCTAAAGTTTATTGATCGGAATTGGGTGAGATTTTTTGATTATTTTTGGAAGTTCGAGAGCAAGGAAATGTCACCAAAAGTCAAATTTGGAGGATGAACTTGCACAAACGTCCGTAACTTCCTCAATTTTTGACCAATTTTAACGTTATATATACCGTTAGAAAGCTCTTTTAAAGAGCTACAAAACATGTTCAATGCAAAAAAATCTCAGACCACTCTTTAGCCCTTAAAATGGAGCCTAAAGTTTATTGATCGGAATTAGGGTGAGATTTTTGATTATTTTTGGAAGTTCGAGAGCAAGGAAATGTCACCAAAAGTCAAATTTGGAGGATGAACTTGCACATTTAAACGTCCGTAACTTCCTCAATTTTTGACCAATTTTAACGTTATATATACCGTTAGAAAGCTCTTTTAAAGAGCTACAAAACATGTTCAATGCGAAAAAAATCTCAGACCACTCTTTAGCCCTTAAAATGGAGCCTAAAGTTTATTGATCGGAATTGGGTGAGATTTTTTGATTATTTTTGGAAGTTCGAGAGCAAGGAAATGTCACCAAAAGTCAAATTTGGAGGATGAACTTGCACAAACGTCCGCAACTTCCTCAATTTTTGACCAATTTTAACGTTATATATACCGTTAGAAAGCTCTTTTAAAGAGCTACAAAACATGTTCAATGCAAAAAAATCTCAGACCACTCTTTAGCCCTTAAAATGGAGCCTAAAGTTTATTGATCGGAATTGGGTGAGATTTTTTGATTATTTTTGGAAGTTCGTGAGCTCCTGGACATTTTAAAATTTTCAACAGTTTTGATTCAAATGGTTTCTTTGGAAGTTAAAAAGAATGGAGCAACATAAAAAGGAACTTATGGACTTTAATATGGCTCAGATTTTCTAGGACGTTTATTACTAAAACTTTTTTCAATATCATGCTTGGAACATCATCACGGGGTCAAAAAATAACTTTTCTATTTCACATTACGATAAAACTGTCACTTTCAAATACAGGGGAGGAGGGACCTTTGATTTAAAAATTCGTGGAGGCTCAAAATATGTCTTAAAACGTTCAAAAATGGTTTAGAATGGTTTCAAACAAAATAAAAATTTTCTAATAAAAGGCCTAATTTTGTCCTAAATTTTCCTAAAATGGTCTAAAACTGTCTTAGGACGTTCTAAAATGGTTTAGAATGGTTCTCAACAATATAAAAATGTTCTAAAAAAGGCCTAATTTTGTCCTAAATTTTTCTAAAATGGTCTAAAACTGTCTTAGAACGTTCAAAAATGGTTTAGAATGGTTCCAAACAATATAACAATTTTCTGATAAAAGGCCTAATGTAGTCCTAAATTTTCCTAAAATGGTCTAAAACTGTCTTAGGACGTTCTAAAATGGTTTAGAATGGTTCTCAACAATATAAAAATGTTCTAAAAAAGGCCTAATTTTGTCCTAAATTTTCCTAAAACGGTCTAAATCTGTCTTAGAACGGTTTTATACGGTTTATAACCATTCTAAACCATTTTAGAACGTTCTAAGACCATTTTAGAAATGTTTAGGACAAAATTATGCCTTTTTTTAGAACATTTTTATATTGTTTAGAACCATTCTAAACCATTTTAGAACGTTCTAAGACCATTTTAGAAATATTTAGAACAAAATTAGGCCTTTTTAGAACATTTTTATATTGTTTAGAACCATTCTTAACCATTTTAGAACGTTCTAAGACAGATTTAGACCGTTTTAGAAAAATTTAGGACAAAATTAGTCCGTTTTAGGACAAATCAGACCATTTTTAGAACATTTCTAAGCAGTTTAGAACCATTTTAAACCATTTTAGAACGTTTTAAGACAGATTTAGACCAGTTTAGAAAAATTTATGACAAAATTAGGCCCTTTTTAGAAAATTTTTATATTGTTTAGAACCATTCTAAACCGTTTTAGAACGATCAAAGAAAGATTTAGACCAGTTCAGAAATCTTTAGAACAAAATTAGGCCTTTTTTAGAAAATTTTTATATTGTTTAGAACCATTCTAAACCATTTTAGAACGTTCTAAGACAGATTTAGACCATTTTAGAAAAATTTAGGACAATATTAGTCCGTTTTAGAATATTTTTATACTGTTTAGAACCATTCTTAACCATTTTAGAACGTTCTAAGACAGATTTAGACCGTTTTAGAAAAATTTAGGACAAAATTAGTCCGTTTTAGGACAAATCAGACCATTTTTAGAACATTTCTAAGCAGTTTAGAACCATTCTAAACCATTTTAGAACGTTCTAAGACAGATTTAGACCATTTTAGAAAAATTTAGGACAAAATTAGGCCTTTTTTAGAAAATTTTTATATTGTTTAGAACCATTCTAAACCATTTTAGAACGTTCTAAGACAGATTTAGACCATTTTAGAAAAATTTAGGACAAAATTAGTCCGTTTTAGAACATTTTTATACTGTTTAGAACCATTCTTAACCATTTTAGAACGTTCTAAGACAGATTTAGACCATTTTAGAAAAATTTAGGACAAAATCAGCCTTTTTAGCAAACCCCCACATCTTTTAAAACATTTCTGCATTTAGAACCATTATAAACCATTTTAGAACGTTCTAAGACAGATTTAGACCATTTTAGAAATCTTTAGAACAAAATTAGGCCTTTTTTAGAACATTTTTATATTGTTTAGAACCATTCTAAACCATTTTAGAACGTTCTAAGACAGATTTAGACCATTTTAGACAAAAGTATCTGTAAGCCTCCTACAACTTGTTTTGAAAAGAAATTGGATTCCACCCAGAAAATAGAAATTTTCCAACAAAAATGTTTATTTAAAAAAAAAAATTCAAAAATGTTTCCTAGCGCCAGTGATCTAGAGAATTCACAGAATTCGAATCATTTTTCAAAACGAAAATCGGTGGAAAATTCTCGTCGGAAACACAAGAAAACGAATTTTTTTAAATTATTTAAATTTTTTTTAAACCGATTTGCGTACTCAAACTAAAATCTACCTTGAAAACAGGGAAAAAATATTTTTTTGAAATTTTTTTTTTAATTCAAATAAATTACCTAATTTATAAACAAATACATGCAAAAATGATATTTTTGTCTTCGCATGCGTTTTTTGCGTCTTTTCGTGCTTGAAATATTTACATTGAATGGGGTGAAGTGAGAGGATATTAAAAGAAAATTTAAAAGAATACTTTATGCTCTTCTTCAACGTATCCTTGTCGACGGGAGAGCCAGGGTTTGAACTTTTCCTGTAAAGAGTTTTTTCCTTTTTTTTCCTTTTTTTATATGTTCTTGCAATATAGAACGACCTTCTCCGAAAGCTGAAAGTTTTTAACTTGATTTCGAAGTCCCTTTTAAACAATTTTGACCCACATTGAAGGTAAATTGCGTTGAAAATAAGGGATGGGAAGGGACTTTCCTTAAATGACAATTTTTTTTACGTTTTAGGACTGATTTTGAAAGTTTTAGGATTGTTTTTCAAAGTTTTAGGACTGATTTTGAACATTTTAGGATTGTAATTTAACTTTTAGGCATTGATTTTGAACGTTTTAGGACTGTTTTTTTTTAACGTTTTAGGACTGATTTTTAACGTTTTAGGATTGATTTTGAACGTTTTAGGACTGATTTTGAACGTTTTAGGACTGATTTTTAACGTTTTAGGATTGATTTTTAACGTTTTAGGACTGATTTTGAACGTTTTAGGACTGATTTTTAACGTTTTAGGATTGATTTTTAACGTTTTAGGATTGATTTTTAACGTTTTAGGATTGATTTTGAACGTTTTAGGACTGATTATTAATTCAGCATTATTAGCAGAGATTAATGTTTTAGGATTGTTTTTAAACTTTTTAGGATTGATTTTGAACTTTTAGGATTGTTTTTAACGTTTTAGGATGATTTGAACTTTTAGGATTGTTTTTTAACGTTTTAGGATGTTTTCGAACGTTTTAGGATTGTTTTTTGAACGTTTTAGGACTGATTTTAACGTTTTAGGATTTTTAATTCAGATTTTTACGAGATTATGTTTTAGGATTGTTTTTCTTTAATTTTTAGGATTGATTTTGAACGTTTTAGGACTGATTTTTTATCGTTTTAGGACTGATTTTTGATGTTTTAGGTTTTTTTTAAAACTTTTTAGGATTGATTTTGAACATTTTAGGATTTTTTAAAACGTTTTAGGAATGATTTCGAACGTTTTAGGATTGTTTTTGAACGTTTTAGGAATGATTTCGAACGTTTTAGGATTGTTTTTGAACGTTTTAGGACTGATTTTGAACGTTTTAGGATTTTTGTTTATTTACGTTTTAGGATTGTTTTTCTTTAATTTTTAGGATTGATTTTGAACGTTTTAGGATTGTAATTCAACTTTGTAGGATTGATTTTGAACGTTTTAGGATTTTTTTTTTTTACTTTTTAGAACGGTTTTCGAACGTTTTAGGATTGTTTTTTAACGTTTTAGGACTAATTTTTAACGTTTTAGAACTGATTTTTAACGTTTTAGGACTGATTTTTAATGTTTTAGGATTTTTTAAAACTTTTTAGGATTGATTATGAACACATTAGGATTTTTTTTTACGTTTTAGGACTGATTTCGAACGTTTTAGGATTGTTTTTGAACGTTTTAGGATTGTTTTCGAACGTTTTAGGATTGTTTTTTTGAACGTTTTAGGAATGATTTTTAACGTTTTAGGATTGTTTTTGAACGTTTAAGGAATGATTTTGAATGTTTTAGGATTGTTTTTGAACGTTTTAGGACTAATTTTGAACGTTTTAGGACTGATTATTAATTCAGCATTATTAGCAGAGATTAATGTTTTAGGATTGTTTTTCTTTAATTTTTAGGACTGATTTTTTTATCGTTTTAGGACTGATTTTTGATGTTTTAGGATTTTTTAAAAACTTTTTAGGATTGATTTTGAACGTTTTAGAATTTTTTTTTATCGTTTTAGGACTGATTTTTGATGTTTTAGGATTTTTTAAAAACTTTTTAGGATTGAATTTTAACGTTTTAGCATTGTTTTTGAACGTTTAAGGAATGATTTTGAATGTTTTAGGATTGTTTTTGAACGTTTTAGGACTGATTATTAATTCAGCATTATTAGCAGAGATTAATGTTTTAGGATTGTTTTTATTTAATTTCTAGGACTGATTTTGAACGTTTTAGGATTGTAATTTAACTTTGTAGGATTGATTTTGAACGTTTTAATATTTCTTTTGAACGTTTTAGAACGGTTTTTGAACGTTTTAGGATTGTTTTCGAACGTTTACGTAATGATTTCGAACGTTTTAGGATTGTTTTTGAACGTTTTAGGATTGTTTTTGAACGTTTTAGGATTGTTTTTTAACGTTTTAGGACTGATTTTTAACGTTTTAGGACTGATTTTTAATGTTTTAGGATTTTTTAACTTTTTCTTTAATTTTTAGGACTGATTTGATTTCGAAGCCCCTTTTAAAAAATTTTGACCCACATTGAAGGTAAATTGCGTTGAAAATAAGGGATGGGATGGTGGAGGGGGAGGGTTCGCTTTCCACCTTTGGGGACAACTGATCTTGATTGCTTGTATTTTATGAATTCAAGTGTTCTTAATTAAACTGATTTGTCGTGCTTTTCTAAAGTGTAGATTTCGCTATAGAAAATTTTTTCTAAAAATGCCAGGGATGAGTGTTGAGAATTTACCCCCCCCCACCCTGTGAAAAGAAGGGGTTGAGGGGGAAGGACAAAAAAACCAAAACCTCCCATCCAAAAAAAAAATTCCACCCGAAAAATCAAGAACTCCAACCCAAAAACTCCTAGAAAAACCAAAAACTTCTACCCATAAAAACTCCAACTAAAGAGCATTTGTGAAAACCCAAAAACTCCCACCAAAAATGCTCTTGGTAGAAGTTTTTTGTGGGAGTTTTGGTTTTTGGTGAGAGTTTTTGGTTTTTAGGGTGAGAGTTTTTGGTTTTTTGGGTGGGAGTTTTTGGTTTCTGGGTGGGAGTTGTGGTTTTTTGGGTTAAAGTTTTTGTTTGGTTTTTGGGTGGGAGTTTTTGGTTGTGAGTTTTGGTTTTTTGGGTGGGAGTTTTATGGATGGAAGTTATTGGGTGGGAGAAAGAGTGGGAGTTTTTGGGTGGGAGTTTTTGGGTTTTCGGGTGGGAGTTTTGGTTTCTGGGTGGGAGTTTTGGTTTCTGAGTGGGAGTTTTTGGTTTCTGGGTGGGAGTTTTTGGTTTTTTGGGTGGGAGTATTTGGTTTCTGTGTCTCGCCATGCGTTTAGTTTTAGAAGAAGGCCAGTTAACGATCAAAACTTTCAATTACCCAACTTCCTTGTCGGCCATCTTTTTTTTGGTTTTTTGGTTGTTTAAGTGGGAGTTTTTGTGTTTTTTGGGTTAAAGTTTTTGGTTTCTGGGTGGGAGTTTTTGGTTGTTTGGAGTTTTGGGTGGGAGTTTTGGTTTTTTGGTTTTGAGTTTTTGGTTTTGTGGGCTTTTGGGTTAAGGTTTTTGGTTTTTTGGGTTAAAGTTTTTGGTTTCTGGGTGGGAGTTTTTGGTTTCTGGTGGGAGTTTTTGGTTTCTGGTGGGAGTTTTGGTTTTTGGGTGGGAGTTTTTGGTTTTTTGGGTGTGATTTTTTGGTTTTTAGGTTGTTAAAGTGGAAGTTTTTGGTTTTTAGGGTGGGAGTTTTTGGTTTCTGGGTGGGAGTCTTAGGTTTCTGGATGGGAGTTTTTGGTTTCTGGGTGGGAGTTTTTTGGTTTTTTGGGTGGAAGTTTTGGTTTTTGGGTGGAAGTTTTGGTTTTTGGGTGGAAGTTTTGGTTTTTGGGTGGAAGTTTTGGTTTTGGGTTTTGGGTGGGAGTTTTTGGTTTCTTTGTCTCGCCATGCGTTTAGTTTTAGAAGAAGGCCAGTTAACGATCAAAACGTTTCAATTACCGAATTTCCTTGTCGGCGATCGATTTGTTGCCGCTGTCGGAGTCGACTTCGCTTTCGGTACCTCCGACATCGAAAATCCTCGCGTAGAGCTCCTTATTCTTCGAATCGAGAAGGAATAAAGAGGCCCGATCAGCATCCACTAGCCGCTGCGCGAAATTCATTATTTTCGTAACCAGAGAATCCATGGAGACCATATCTTGGAATATCGACCTGTCAACAAATTAAGAGTTAACTATGTTCACGATTTTCTCTCGCCAGAAACCTAATTTAAACGTTTTAGGACTTTTTTTGAACGTTTTAGGACTGATTTTTAATGTTTTAGGATTTTATTTTAACGTTTTAGGATTGATTTTGAACGTTTTAGAACTGATTTTTAACGTTTTAGGACTGATTTTGAATGTTTTAGGATTAGTTTTGAACGTTTTAGGATTGTTTTTGAACGTTTAAGGAACAATTTTGAATGTTTTAGGACTGATTTTGAAAGTTTTAGGATTGGTTTTGAACGTTTTAGGATTGTAATTTAACTTTGTAGGATTGATTTTGAACGTTTTAGGATTTATTATTATTATTATTATTATTATTATTATTGTTATTATTATTATTATTATTTTATTTTATTTTATTTTATTTTTTAAAGTTTTAGGACTCTTTTTGAACGTTTAAGTAATGATTTCGAACGTATTAGGACTGATTTTTAACGTTTTAGGACTGATTTTTAATGTTTTAGGATTTTTTTTAACTTTTTAGAATTGATTTTGAACGTTTTAGAACTGATTTTTAACGTTTTAGGACTGATTTTGAAAGTTTTAGGATTGTTTTTGAACGTTTTAGGACATTTTGAGTTTTAGGATTTTGAACGTTTTAGGATTGTTTTGAACGTTTTAGGATTGATTTTGAATGATTTTAGGATTTTTATTTTAATTTTATTATTTTAGTTTTAATTGTTTTTAATTTTATTTTATTTTTTAAAGTTTTAGGACTTTTTTAACTGATTTCGAACGTTTTAGGACTGATTTTTATCGTTTTAGGACTGATTTTTAATGTTTTAGGATTTTTTTTAAAACTTTTTAGGATTGACTTTAACGTTTTAGAACTGATTTTGAACGTTTTAGGACTGATTTTGAAAGTTTTAGGATTAGTTTTGAACGTTTTAGGATTGTTTTTGAACGTTTAGGACATTTTGAATGTTTTAGGACTGATTTTGAAAGTTTTAGGATTCGTTTTAGATGTAATTTAATTTGTAGGATGATTTTGAACGTTTTAGGATTTATTATTATATTATTATTATTTATTATTATTGTTATTTTATTATATTATTTTATTTTATTTTATTTTATTTTTTAAAGTTTTAGGACTCTTTTTGAACGTTTAAGTAATGATTTCGAACGTATTAGGACTGATTTTTAACGTTTTAGGACTGATTTTTAATGTTTTAGGATTTTTTTTAACTTTTTAGAATTGATTTTGAACGTTTTAGAACTGATTTTTAACGTTTTAGGACTGATTTTGAAAGTTTTAGGATTGGTTTTGAACGTTTTAGGATTGTTTTTGAACGTTTAAGGAACGATTTTGAATGTTTTAGGACTGATTATTAATGTTTTAGGATTGTAATTTTTAGGACTGATTTTGAACGTTTTAGGATTGTAAATTAACTTTGTAGGATTGATTTTGAAAGTTTTAAGAATTTTTTTTTTTACGTTTTAGGACTGTTTTTGAACGTTTTAGGATTTTTTTTGAACGTTTTAGGATTGTTTTTGAACGTTTTACGACTGATTTTTAACGTTTTAGGACTGATTTTTAACGTTTTAGGACTGATTTTTAATGTTTTAGGATTTTTTAACTTTATAGGATTGATTTTGAACGTTTTAGGAATTTTTTAGGACTGATTTTGAAAGTTTTAGGAATATTTTTGAACGTTTTAGGATTGATTTTAACGTTTAAGGAATGATTTTGAATGTTTTAGGACTGATTTTGAACGTTTTAGGACTGATTATTAATGTTTTAGGATTGTTTTAGGACTGATTTTGAACGTTTTAGGACTGTTTTTGAACGTTTTAGGATTGTTTTACGACTGTTTTTTAACGTTTTAGGACGGATTTTTAATGTTTTACGATTGTTTTTCTTTAATTTTTAGGACGTTTTAGGATAGTAATTTAACTTTGTAGGATTGATTTTGAACGTTTTAGGATTTTTTTATTTTTTTTTACGTTTTAGGACTGTTTTTGAACGTTTTAGGATTGTTTTTGAACGTTTTAGGATTGTTTTTGAACGTTTTAGGATTGTTTTTGAACGTTTTAGGATTGTTTTTGAACGTTTTAGGACTGATTATTAATGTTTTAGGATTGTTTTTCTTTAATTTTTAGGACTGATTTTGAACGTTTTAGGATTGATTTTGAAAGTTTTAGGATTTATTTTTATACGTTTTAGGACTGTTTTTGAACGTTTTAGGATTGTTTTTGAACGTTTTAGGATTGTTTTTGAACGTTTAAGTAATGATTTCAAATGTTTTAGGATTGTTTTTGAACGTTTTAGGACTGATTTTTAACGTTTTAGGACTGATTTTTAATGTTTTAGGATTTTTTTAAACGTTTTAGGACTGATTTTTAACGTTTTAGGACTGATTTTGAAAGTTTTAGGATTGTTTTTGAACGTTTTAGGATTGTTTTTGAACGTTTAAGGAATGATTTTGAATGTTTTAGGATTGTTTTTGAACGTTTTAGGACTGATTTTTAACGTTTTAGGACTGATTTTTAATGTTTTAGGTTTTTTTTTAATTTTTAGGACTGATTTTGAACGTTTTAGGATTGTAATTTGTAGGATTGATTTTGAACGTTTTAGGATTTATTCTGTGGGCAGAAACCTAATTTAGCTCAGATTTGATTACATCGAAAATGTAGTCGGCAACATCGAACCCTATCATTGAGCCAAGTTAAAAAAAAGAAAAGAAAAAAAAATAAGCGAAGATTCAAGTTCAAGTTGAAGGTCACCTCCACTCCTCTGGGTCTATAAAAAGCGAACACCTCCAACTAGGCTTCATTTGCTCATCGACTACTCTGGAAGATGATTTTCAAAAAATTTCTTCCTCTTTTGTTTACTTTCTGTGTCGTATATGCGGCCAAATTACGTAAGTGACGAGTCATTTTGTTTTCCGAAAAAAATTAATTTTTGTGATCGTAGCGAATGAATGGAAAGTTTGCAAAAGGAACGATCCGAAATACAGTCAGTGTTTGAAAACTTCGATATCGAACGCGCTTAAAACTCTCAAAAATGGTGAGCATTGTTGATTTAGCTACAATATTTCGTTTTCCCCATATTTCAGACTCATTTTTTTATTTTTTTATTTG
>JAGWEN010000836.1:20284-54147 GCA_018703685.1 Orius laevigatus
CAAACGCGAACGTCGACAAAGCCAAGTAGAAAACGAGAAAAAGTCCAAAAATAGCAACTTGAAAACTTTCTCATTCCAGCATTGATCTCAAAAAGAACGTCGTCTCGTTCGATTTGATACCCGAAGGACCTTTGGTCATGGAAGCCGACTACACCTCCAACGGACGTATCCTCGTCATTCCCATACATGGAGCCGGAAAAAGCACATTAACGTTCGGTAAAACGAATAATTTTTTTATGAATTAATTATTTTTTTCTTAGATAATTTCAAGGCTAGATTTACATTGCAATGTAAAATAGTGAACAAAAAAGGAAAAGATCATTTAGATTGTCAGAAAGCGAATATCGGCATCGAGACGTCGAGGCTTCATTTATTTTTCAAGAGGACAGTCAACGCTAATGAAGGATTTGGTAATAAATTGAATCAAGAAGCACCAAATCCGTGGGTGTATACATTTCGGCATAAACCCCACTCGGCTACTTTCAACATAACCGAATCTGGGCCTAAAAAATTCGTCCGAAATTATGACGAGTGGGGTTTAGGCCCAAACGACTGAAAATAGAGCAAAATATAAGCCTTTTTTGTTAATTTAAAAAACGTTGGAACAGTCGTTGGGCCTAAACCCCAGTCGGCATAGTTTCAACATAACCGAATCTCGGAATAAAATTTCGGATTAAATATGCCGAGTGGGGTTTAGGCTCAAACGACTGAAAATAGAGCAAAGATAACTTCTAATTTAAAACGTTCAGTCGTTTCGGCCTAAACTCCACTCGGCCTACTTCAACAGACCGATTCTCAGGCGAAAAAAGGCGTTAACGACAATGAGTTGGTAAGGGGGGACTCTGGTTCCTCGATGTAGACACTCGTACAGTTTTAACTCGGTGATTCACCAACGGATAGCGCTTAGATGGAATATATTATAGATTTCACCCGAAAAAGAGAAAGGGTTAAGTTTAATTTGCATATCGTTAATTTTTAATAGCATCATCATCATCAAGCTCAAAAACTTATATTTTGACTCACTGTGGGGCCGCAAAAGCCTGGATTTCGGGCTACTCGTGTGTTTTATGGCATAGGGTAGCAGGATTCGAGAGGAGCTCCGTTTTTACGATTTTCGCTCTCCTCCTCTCTACAGCGGTGCGTTTCTTCTTTGCCCTCATCAACATGCTCTTATTTTTGAAAGCTGAATCTTTCTACCCCCCTCCCGGCTACTTCGTCTTCCTAATTTGCATAGTTTTAACAATATAATTTTACGGTAGTAGAACATTAAAATAATTGTTTCTATGATTTCTAGAGCCATAATTTGGTCATAATTTGATATTAACACTCTAAAGACCAAATTTTTTATAATTTTTTTTCTTTTATATTTTGATTGAGTTTGAGCCCATTTATGGTCAAAAATCCTCATTATAGGCGATGTAAACTTAGTAGAATCAATTTTGCATTTAGTATATCTTACTTAGAATCGAATAATTCGATTCGCCCGCGAATGTTTCGATTTTGAACCTCCCTACTGAAGTTTTATCCTAAATTGTATGAATTTTATAGTTTCAGAGAGCTTAATCTTGTGTTTTATCGGCATATTATAGAACAAATGATGATGAAATTACTTCTTGGTGGTTTAAGACAATCCTTTACGGTTTATTAAGATTATACTAAAAGTCCGTCGAGAGTGTACGGTCACCCAAGAAAATGCTGAGTCTTGACCCATCTTCATCGTAAAGCGAGTATATTAGGACAAAAAAGTTCTAATAAGAAAATAAGTCAATTAATAGCTTCTTATTCAGTTTTCCCTATTTATTTCGATCGATTAGACAAGGATAGGTATGTAGTTTAAAGCTGAATTTTTCACTAGAGAAGCGATTGCATTTCAGAAATCCCGGCTTTCGCGGTCTTTATATTATGATTAGCAACGACTTATTTTTGAGATTTTTTAAGTCAGAACTATCATTTGAGTTTCTAATAGTATTCTTATTTAAGTATCGTCATTGTATCTTGAATTTTCTCAAAGTAATCAAGATTTTTATGAAAGTTAACGGTATCATTCCTTATCAGTTATCATTTATTAACAGGGTAATACTATTAATTGATCTGTTTCGGCGGATTTTATAATAATTTAATTAACATTAGAATCATTAATAATCTAAATTAGCTCCCTTCTACTTGTGGTTTAAAGGAACAACTCCGTGAATTCAAAACGGGGGGCCCCTCCGCGATTTATAATAAAAACGAAAAATAAAGCTTGTATTTAACCAAGAATCGATGATCATAACAGAATCACCCTATTTTAAGCTCGACCAAATAATTCATCCCGTGGAATAATTAAATAAATATCATATTTGAGCGAACTTAATTTGACAATAATTGGCGCCAAAATTTTGTATCCATTTTAATTCACAATTTGATGGGTTCTTGACGCGGTGTAAGGGCCAAACACGGGTTAAAGGCTCCATTATTCTTTATTTGAAAAAATTCGGCCAAAATAAACTTCTGAAAACTCATTGTTCAATAGAATTAAGTTTTCGAGATCTCCATGTTTCTCGCTCCCCAGTTCACCAAATCGGAAATCGCGTTTTGATTTTTTAAAGTCGAATAACTCCAAAACCACGCAGCCCACGCCAACAATCACTAAATACAAAGTTGTAGATTTTGAATTTCTACCTAAAAGAACTTAATTAGTATGATCGGTTAAACGAACTAGTAACGAATTATTGACGAATCAAGAAACTACGTTTTTTAGGCCAATGACCACGAAATTTAAATTTATAGATCTCTTGATTTGGGGCATAAAATATATATAAATTTTTCTTAGTGACTTTTAGTTCGCTGTAGAACCAAAAAAACCTTGTGGGTGTATAAAGATGACGTGTTTTCGGATTTCAAAAAAAAGAACTTGATCTGTGTGACTTTTAGGTAAGAAGTTAGACTATAATAACCGATGTTTGTTTGGCCAGTCTCGCTCAAATTTTTGAGTGAGAATTTTATTGGAAAGCTTTATGTACAGGTATAATAATTAGCGATTTTAGGTAAAATAATACAGAATAGTTTTTTAAAATTCGTATGCAAATGTGGTATCATCATCTAAACACAGTACTCAATGTTATAACTTATAAGAAAAACGGCATGCTAACTTCATAGTACTGGAAACAATAAAAAAATTGTTATTTAATTAGATGTAACATTATATGGTTTAAAAAAAAATATTACAAAATATTCATTAGATCCTGTTTAGCACAGGCGGAGTAATCCCTTCAACATCCTTCAACGAAGGATTAGAAACTAATTATTAATAGTCCCATCGTATTGCTCTCGAAAAAACAATAAAATTGATATAAAATAAGTCTAAGATCGGTTAATTATAGCGAAATTAGCGTACGCGAGTTCGATTTGCAAATACAATTTCGACCGACCGGGTGGGTGGTCCCGCCGAAGGAAGGGTGGTGTGACGGAGGAGAAAATTTCTCGAAGCTCTTAAACGCCTCTGCCATCCTAGTTCATATTATACAATTTAACAGAGAAGAGAGCCCACAATCAGGGTCCACGGCCCGATCTTTGACTTGATGATGATGATATAGCTACTAATTAAAATCCTTCGTTCGAGATTCGGTTTTCGAAGCGCGTTCTGTTGTAAGAGAGAAGAAGTAAGTGCAGACGGACGCTCTCTGTTGTCGAACTCCAAATTAATATACAAAGTACGTTCGAATACGCGGAACGAGGAGGTATAAGGAAAGAGGGAACAGGCCATCCCCCTTCCACTCTATTCTTTCTCTGTTTATATGCGAGAGTATGCGACAAGTTATTAGGCCCATTTGCTTTTAGGCGCCAATGCGTTTCAAGAACGTTTTTTCTGAATAAACGATCATTTAAGTGATTCGGGCAGTTTTACGTTCTAATTTGGCTCGTTTGTTAATTATACATCTATTCGGATGAGATTGCGTGTTATGTTGAAAGTATGCCGAGTGGGGTTTAGGCCGAAACGACTGTTCCAACGTTTTTAAATTAACAAAAAAAGGCTTATTTTTTTCTTTATTTCAGTCGTTTGGGCATAAACACCACTCGGAATAATTTCGGACGAAATATTTATGCCGAGATTAGGTTATGTTGAAAGTAGGCCGAGTGGGGTTTTAGGCCCCAACGACTGACCCCAAATCCGTCTGGATACGTTCTAAAATTGTCAAAGATGTTCTAAATTGGTCTTAATGAGACCCAAAACACATTTTTATACTGTTTAGAACTATTCTAAACCATTTTAGAACGTTCTAAGACAGATTTAGACCATTTTAGAAAAATTTAGGACAATATTAGTCCGTTTTAGAATATTTTTATACTGTTTAGAACCATTCTTAACCATTTTAGAACGTTCTAAGACAGATTTTGACCATTTTAGAAAAATTTAGGACAAAATTAGTCCGTTTTAGGACAAATCAGACCGTTTTTAGAAAATTTTTAAACAGTTTAGAACCATTCTAAACCATTTTAGAAAGTTCCAAGACAGATTTAGACCATTTTAGAAAAATTTAGGACAAAATTAGTCCGTTTTAGAACATTTTTATACTGTTTAGAACCATTCTTAACCATTTTAGAACGTTCTAAGACAGATTTAGACCGTTTTAGAAAAATTTAGGACAAAATTAGTCCGTTTTAGGACAAAATCAGACCGTTTTTAGAACATTTCTAAGCAGTTTAGAACCATTTTAAACCATTTTAGAACGTTCTAAGACAGATTTAGACAATTTTAGAAAAATTTAGGACAAAATTAGGCCTTTTTTTGAAGATTTTTATATTATTTAGAACCATTCTAAACCATTTTAGAACGTTCTAAGGCAGATTGAGACCATTTTAGAAAAATTAAAAAACAAAATTAGGCCTTTTTTAGAAAATTTTTATATTGTTTAGAACCATTCTAAACCATTTTAGAAAGTTCTAAGAGAGATTTAGACCATTTTATAAAAATTTAGGACAAAATTAGGCCTTTTTTAGAACATTTTTATATTTTTTAGAACTATTCTAAACCGTTTTAGAACGTTCTGAGACAGATTTAGACCATTTTAGAAAAATTTAGGACAATATTAGTCCGTTTTAGAACATTTTTATACTGTTTAGAACCATTCTTAACCATTTTAGAACGTTCCAAGACAGATTTAGACCATTTTAGAATAATTTAGGACAAAATAAGACGGTTTTAGTAGGTTTTTAGACATTCTAAACAATTTTATTAATAATAGCACTACTCTTAATCTTCCATTTTAATTAATAATTTTATTTTTAGCGCAAAATTTGAATACGTTTTTGAACGAAAACTGGAAAGACATTTTGGAAGATCTGAAACCTTCGATTTCACTCGAGTTCGGAAAAGTGGTGAAGAAAATGGCGAACCAAGTATTCAGCCAGGTGCCGTTGAATGAAATCAGCCCTCAATAAGCTTTTGTATTGGAAAAAAAAAATTGAGAAAATAAAATTTTAGTTAAGTAAAAATGGTGGTATGAAATGCAAAGTTACTTGACGACAGCGAGAAGAAAATCGGAAAGTTTCCGTTGTTTGGCCATCGACATGTAAAGCCTCGCGTAGTGCAAAGCGATCCCTCCCCAGACCAAATAGCTGGTGGCGATCTCCTCGTCTTCCTCGTGGAATCTTCCGCATCCCGCCGAGCACCTCCACATCTCCAAAACGGCCACGAGCTGCCCATCAGGCTGGACTATCGGCTCCAAAAGCAAATGTTCCATATCTCCTATACCCTGAAATGTTCGTATAGGACAAATATTTGTTTTAATTTAAAAAAAACCTTTGTTGGGAAATTCGGATCTCCTTTAGATAACCTCATCGGCTCTTTTGTTTTAGCAACTATACAAGGCAAAAGGGCCTTCCCCAATCTTTGGCAATCGCTAAAACAACATTTTTTTTCCTTGTTTGCTATTTTTGTTTGCTTACCTCGATTCGTATCCTAAATAAAGACAAAGGTGGTTGTCGTCGTCGCTGTCTGGAATGTAGAGGCGATAACCGTCGGCGGAAACTGCGGACGAGATGCAGCTCGCGAGCTCGCTCAGGACGTTCACGACGCTCGGCCTCAGCTGAAGGGAATGCGTCAAATCTTGAAGCATCTGTCGCTTATCTGCGTGGACGCAAAACTTAAAAAGAATTTAAAAATCTAGCGTTAATCTAGAAAATAGCTTTTAGCGTATTTTTTTTCCTTGTTTGAACGTTTTAGGATTGCTTTAGAACGTTTTAGGACTGATTTTGAACGTTTTAGAATCGTTAACGTTTAGGACTGATTTTGAACGTTTTAGGATTGTTTTTGAACGTTTAAGTAATGATTTCGAACGTTTTAGAAATATTTTTGAACGTTTTAGGACTGATTTTGAACGTTTTAGGACTGAGTTTTAATGTTTTAGGACTGATTTAGAACGTTTTAGGACTGTAATTTAACTTTTTAGGATTGTTTTTAAACGTTTTAGGAATGTTTTTGAACGTTTAAGGAATGATTTTGAATGTTTTAGGATTGTAATTTAACTTTGTAGGATTGACTTTTGAACGTTTTAGGATTTACGTTTTAGGACTGATTTTTAATGTTTTTGGATTTTTTAACTTTTTAGGTTTAATTTTGAACGTTTTAGAATTTTTTTTTCGTTTTAGGACTGATTTTGAAAGTTTTAGGATTGTTTTTAAACGTTTTAGGATTGTTTTTGAACGTTTAAGGAATGATTTTGAATGTTTTAGGATGGTTTTTGAACGTTTTAGGATGATTTTGATCGTTTTAGGACAGATTTTTAATGTTTTAGGATTGATTTTATTTTTAGGACTATTTTGAACGTTTTGGGATTGTAATTTAACTTTGTAGGATTGATTTTGAACGTTTTAGGATTTATTTTATTTAAACGTTTTAGGACTGATTTTTAATGTTTCAGGATTTTTTAAAACTTTTTAGGTTTAATTTTGATTTTGATTTTGAATGTTTTAGGATTGTTTTTGAACGTTTAAGGAATGATTTTGAATGTTTTAGGATTGTTTTTGAACGTTTAAGGAATGATTTTGAATGTTTTAGGATTGTTTTTCTTTAATTTTTAGGACTGATTTTGAACGTTTTAGGACTGAGTTTTAATGTTTTAGGACTGATTTGGAACGTTTTAGGATTGTAATTTAACTTTTTAGGATAGTTTTTGAACGTTTTAGGAATGTTTTTGAACGTTTAAGGAATGATTTTGAATGTTTTAGGATTGTAATTTAACTTTGTAGGATTGACTTTTGAACGTTTTAGGATTTATTTTTTTAAACGTTTTAGGACTGATTTTTAATGTTTTAGGATTTTTTAAAACTTTTTAGGTTTAATTTTGAACGTTTTAGAATCGTTTTAGGACTGATTTTGAAAGTTTTAGGATTGTTTTTAAACGTTTTAGGATGGTTTTTGAACGTTTTAGGATGATTTTTTTTTATCGTTTTAGGACAGATTTTTAATGTTTTAGGATTGATTTTATTTTTAGGACTATTTTGAACGTTTTAGGATTGTAATTTAACTTTGTAGGATTGATTTTGAACGTTTTAGGATTTATTTATTTATTTTTTTAAACGTTTTAGGACTGATTTATAATGTTTTAGGATTTTTTTTAAACTTTTTAGGTTTAATTTTGAACGTTTTAGAATTTTTTTTTCGTTTTAGGACTGATTTTGAAAGTTTTAGGATTGTAATTTAACTTTTAGGATTGATTTTAAACGTTTTAGTTTTTATTTATTTATTTATGTATTTATTTTTAGGTTTTAGGACTGTCTTGAACGTTTTAGGATTTATTTATTTATTTATTTGATTTATTTTTTTTAGATTTTAGGACTGTTTTTGAACGTTTTTGGGGATTGTTTTGAACGTTTTAGGAATGACTTTTAATGTTTTAGGATTTTTTTAACTTTTAGAAATGATTTTGAACGTTTTAGGATTTTTTTACGTTTTAGGACTGATTTTGAAAGTTTTAGGATGGTTTTCTAACGTTTTAGGAATATTTTTGAACGTTTAAGGAATGATTTTGAATGTTTTAGGATTGTTTTTTTGAACGTTTAAGGAATGGTTTGAATTTTTTAGGATTGTTTTAAACGTTTTAGGACTGATTTTTAATGTTTTAGGATTTTTTAAAACTTTTTAGGTTTAATTTTGAACGTTTTAGAATCGTTTTAGGACTGATTTTGAAAGTTTTAGGATTGTTTTTAAACGTTTTAGGATTGTTTTTGAACGTTTAAGGAATGATTTTGAATGTTTTAGGATGGTTTTTGAACGTTTTAGGATGATTTTTGATCGTTTTAGGACAGATTTTAATGTTTTAGGATTGATTGATTTTAGGACTATTTGAACGTTTTAGGATTGTAATTTAACTTTGTAGGATTGATTTTGAACGTTTTAGGATTTATTTATTTATTTTTTTAAACGTTTTAGGACTGATTTATAATGTTTTAGGATTTTTATCGGATTTCCGTAGGAAAGTAGGCTATTGAGGTGGTCGTCACGGAGGCTCCCAGGCTAGAGGCTTATATATTCGTGATCAGGAAGCTCTGGGGATCACAATAATATAGGATGTTCCTTTCATGTTTATTTATATATATATTTATATATGTACATGTTCATCGCATAACTGGAGCAATTTTGACGTGAGGTTGATGAAACTCGGTATTTAGGGCCTAAAAAAATTGAGAAGGAAACCTATCGAAAATGGCTTGAATCGGGACAGTGGTTCTGGTACTTTGCTAAGGGGCTTAAGTGCAATTACTTGATTTCCTCGGTAACTAAAGGGGGGATTCGGTCAAAAATCGCTCAGGGTCATCTCCTGAGTCAAAGAATCCGTTAATTTCGCTGGAACTCAGTCGCACGTACTTTTCTATGGGTGGAAATTAAATCAAAATTTTTAAATTTGGCGGGGAAATCACGTGGTTTGAATTGAAACTCGACTCGAGGCGATGAACAGTTTTTGAGGGGGGATGAGGATATCAAGATGGGATTTGGGATTGGGATAGGTTTTCGGACTGTTTTTGAACGTTTTTGGGATTGTTTTGAACGTTTAAGGAATGATTTTTAATGTTTTAGGATTTTTTTAAACTTTTTAGGAATGATTTTGAACGTTTTAGGATTTTTTTTTACGTTTTAGGACTGATTTTGAAGTTTTAGGATGGTTTTTGAACGTTTTAGGAATGTTTTTGAACGTTTAAGAATGATTTGAATGTTTTAGGATTGTTTTTGACGTTTAAGGAATGATTTGAATGTTTTAGGATTGTTTTTGAACGTTTAGGACTAATTTTGAACGTTTTTGACTGAGTTTTAATGTTTAGGACTGTTTTTGAACGTTTTAGGATTGTAATTTTAACTTTTTTATGATTGATTTGGAACCTTTTAGGATTTTTCAATTTTAATTTTACGTTGTAGGACTGATTTGAAAGTTTTATATTTTCTTAGCGGGCAATTGACTACTAGGTAATTTTAGCGGATTTCCGGAGGAAAGCAGGCTATTGGGGCCGGCCTCACGGCGGCTTTCGGCTTAGAGGCTTATATATTCGTGATCAGGACGATCTCCTGATCACAAAAATATAGGTCATTCCCAATCATGGCGATATATATATATATATATATATTTATATATTTATATATGTACCGACGCGATAACTCGAGCTAGGATTGTTTGAATTAAACGAGACTTGGTATTTAAAGCTTTTGTTTCACCAGGTAGAAGCCTATTGAAAATGGCTTGAATCGAGAAAGCGGTTCTGGTACTTCGCTTAGGGCATAAAGGGCATTTTCGTGATTTTCTCGGAACCTGAAGGTTTGAGATGGTTAAAAATCGTGACGGGAAAGTCCTAGGGGCCGAGGATCATAGTTAATAGCAGTTCAAATTTCAAAATCGGTTCTGGGACTTGTCTAAGGGGCCTAAATAGAATTTCGTGATTTTCTTGTAATCTTAAGGTTTGAGATGGTTGAAAATCGTGATGGGAATGTCTGATGATCGGCAGACCGTATTAAGAACGGTTCAAATGACGGAAGATGTTCTGGGGACCCACGTTAAGGGGCCTAAATGGAATTTCGATATTTCTTCGATGCCGGAAAGTTTGAGATGGTTGGAAATGGTGACGGAAATATATTATGGCCCGAGGACCATAGTAGAAGACAGTTAAAATCGCCTAAGCTGTTCTGGGACTCTCCTGAGGGACTTAAATGGAATTTCGTCATCTTTGAAAATAAGAGCATGAGATGGTCGAAATCGATTATAGGAGCTGCTCATGAACTGAGAATTCACATTTGACAACAGATCAAACCCGCATACGAAAAAGAAGCTACTTAGGGCATTGATGAAATTAATTTTAGAATTTGAACTTTTGGCGGTGAAAATCATGTGTTTTCTTTATTTGTCTAGCCAATTTTCTTCTTAATTTTTCTTCTTCAACCCAGTTCAAAGTTAAAATGCTTTTTTTACGACCTAAAAATACACTACGGCTTATATCACCTTTTGAACCGATGATTTTAGCGGATTTCCGGAGGAAAGCAGGCTATTGGGGCCGGCCTCACGGCGGCTTTCGGCTTAGAGGCTTATATATTCGTGATCAGGACGATCTCCTGATCACAAAAATATAGGTCATTCCCAATCATGGCGATATATATATATATATATATATATTTATATATTTATATATGTACCGACGCGATAACTCGAGCTAGGATTGTTTGAATTAAACGAGACTTGGTATTTAAAGCTTTTGTTTCACCAGGTAGAAGCCTATTGAAAATGGCTTGAATCGAGAAAGCGGTTCTGGTACTTCGCTTAGGGCATAAAGGGCATTTTCGTGATTTTCTCGGAACCTGAAGGTTTGAGATGGTTAAAAATCGTGACGGGAAAGTCCTAGGGGCCGAGGATCATAGTTAATAGCAGTTCAAATTTCAAAATCGGTTCTGGGACTTGTCTAAGGGGCCTAAATAGAATTTCGTGATTTTCTTGTAATCTTAAGGTTTGAGATGGTTGAAAATCGTGATGGGAATGTCTGATGATCGGCAGACCGTATTAAGAACGGTTCAAATGACGGAAGATGTTCTGGGACCCACGTTAAGGGGCCTAAATGGAATTTCGATATTTCTTCGATGCCGGAAAGTTTGAGATGGTTGGAAATGGTGACGGAAATATATTATGGCCCGAGGACCATAGTAGAAGACAGTTAAAATCGCCTAAGCTGTTCTGGGACTCTCCTGAGGGACTTAAATGGAATTTCGTCATCTTTGAAAATAAGAGCAGGAGATGGTCGAAATCGATTATAGGAGCTGCTCATGAACTGAGAATTCACATTTGACAACAGATCAAACCCGCATACGAAGAAGCTACTTAGGGCATTGATGAAATTAATTTTAGAATTTGAACTTTTGGCGGTGAAAATCATGTGGTTTGAGTTGATATTTCTAGGCTGATTTCTAGAGGAATTGAAGCTATTGTGGTCGGTGTGATGGAGGCTCCGGGCTCAGAGACCCATTTTTATTTTACTGAGGTGGTGGGGGGGGGGATAATTAGGACATCAAAGATAGGCTTAGGGAAGGCCTTTCCGGAGGAAATCCGCTGCTTCTCGAGGCTGCCTCGAGCTGTACCAAATGCTTGATGGCGCACAATCGTGTTTCATGATCCAACAACACTATAGTAAGTACCCATCATGCATTTCGTGAAAATCTATCATATTATCCATGAAAATATCTGGCTAAGACAAATAAAAACTGCGTCTTTTCCTTTCGTGTTGCGTCATCATGAATTTTCCCATAATTATATTTTGTTTAACTCACCTTCCACCGTGATAAGCTGGTTTTACGTCCGGCGGAACCTTGGGCGTAAAAAAAAGTCAATTAATTTGAATAAAAGTGTAATTTAATTAAATCACCAGCTCGTTTTTTATCGCGTTGCGTCCTTCTTATAATCCAACGTTCGAGCTGCTCGATTTCCAATTCTTCCATCACGTATTTTTCGAGAAAATCTGGATTTTCACGTAAAAAAGAAGAGACTCGAGCCTCCGTGAGATCTAAAGAAGAAATCTCGATTTGAGAAAAGAGGGAGATTGGTTTCTGCTTACCTGAAACGTGATTTCGGTCCATTTTGTCCCCGTTCATATTCGAAGGTTCTTGAGTAGCATCTGAAAAAGAATTTTTTTTTCTCAAAATTATTCCGAAAACGCACATTTTTATTTGATTTGAAAGTTGAGGAGCTCGGATTGATTTCCCAAAGGGTCTCCGGTAACAAATTAGCGAGAAAAGGCCCGAAAATGAGATTTCGAGTTTGCGTTAGACCCCCTAACCGCCATTAACACGTGCACTTGTTGACTCAAAATTAAATCGTCGGAACGATTCGAGGTTTTTTTCTCTCATTTTTTAAAAGAAATAAATAAAAAAAACCTTTTTTCACCACACACGTTCATGACGGCAAGATTTATGGACTCAGAGGCTCCCATATTTTAGTCTATAAGTACGCTTTCGCTTATATTGGCTTTATTTTTATTTATTTCAAGAACAGTAAATGCAATCACTGTTTATCGGATTTCCGGAAGGCTATTGAGGTCGGTCTCAAGGATCGAAATTGATAATAAAATCCCTTATCAACACATCTAAAAAATCATAATCTAGAGTGGGCAATAACGTTTTCCGAATGTAAATTCAATTGCCTACAACTTTTATTTTATTACTTTTCCTTCTCCGAATCACTGTATTCGAGATAATTAAATTTTTTTTCAAATTTCATACTAAAGTTGATAACATTAGGTTTAATGACGTCACGATAAGGGAAATAATTAAAGTTATACCCTTTATATTAGGTTTATTATAGCCTTTATATAAGGTGGTGGAAATGACGTGAATAAACACTTTCCTCAGATGACAATTCCCTTTGTGTAATTAGTAGAATAGGAGAAGTTTGAAATTAAGCCCGACAATCAATAGTTCCTCAACACCTACAAGTCGTGCTGGTTTAGCCAATCCGAACCACTCCAGAATGAACAAGAAATCTTCCTTTTCGAATCGTAAAATCGTAAAAATTGATTTTTTTTTTCTCCTCTTTCTTCCGCCTCTACGAACAAGGAGGGCAATAACCCTAAAAAGATTTAGTGGAGATCGTGCCGGATTCTGCGGTATCGAACCACTTATGGAAAACAAACATGACAACCCGTCCCTTCCCTTTGTTTGCCCAAGTAATGGCGCAGATATTAGAATCTTTCGACACAGTTTAAAATGGTCAACTTGAGTATGAAATGACGGAGCTAGGTTGCCTTGGTGTTGGGGGAGGTGGTGGGAGGGTTGAGGAGAGTAGGGAGGTGACGGAGGGATGGTATGGGAAGAGGAGGCAATTGGAGTGGATGGGAGGTAAAGGGTGGTGGAAGGGAGGTGGAGGGAGTGATAGGATGGGGTTGATAGGAATATAGGGCACCAATTTTTTGAGAAAGTTCGAATTATGGGGTTCCTCCTCCATACCAGCACATTTTGCAATTAGACATCATTTATTGAAGATCAATTTATGTCTTAAGGTATAAAGTGGACAACGAATGCAATAAGTTGATTGAATCTCGAATGTTTTTCTGTTACTTCCCCCTTTTGTTATCTCCGAGTTTGACGTCATAGGGCTTTATTGTAATAACACGTGTCGACCTCTCTCCCAGCAATCTTTCAAGTTTTTTTTTTTTTTTTTCAAACTATTTTAGAACGTTCTAAGACAGATTTTGATCAGTTTAGAAAAATTTAGGACAAAATTAGGCCTTTTTTTTAGAACATTTTTATATTGTTTAGAACCATTATAAACCGTTTTAGAACGAATTAAGACAGATTTAGACCATTTTAGAAAAATTTAGGACGATATTAGGTCTTTTTTAGAATATTTTTATATTGTGTAGAACCATTCTAAACTATTTGAGAACGTTCTAAGACAGATTTTGACCATTTTAGAAAAATTTAGGACAAAATTAGGCCTTTTTTAGAAAAATTTTATGTTGTTTAGAACCATTCTAAACCATTTTAGAACGTTCTAAGACAGATTTAGATCATTTGGAAAAATTTAGGACAAAATTAGGCCTTTTTTAGAACATTTTTATATTGTTTAGAACCATTCTAAACCATTTTAGAACGTTCTAAGACAGAATTTGACCAGTTTAGAAAAATTTAGGACAAAATTAGGCCTTTTTTAGAACATTTTTATATTGTTTAGAACCATTCTAAACCATTTTAGAACGTTATTAGACAGATTTAGAGCATTTTAGAAATCTGTAGGACCAAATTAGGCCTTTTTATTAGAAAATTTTTATTTTATATTGTTTAGAACCATTCTAAACCATTTTAGAACGTTCTAAGACAGATTTTGACCAGTTTAGAAAGATTTAGGACAAAATTAGGCCTTTTTAGAACATTTTTATATTGTTTAGAACCATTCTAAACCATTTTAGAACGTTCTAAGACAGACTTTGACCAGTTTAGAAAAATTTAGGACAAAATTAGGCCTTTTTTAGAACATTTTTATATTGTTTAGAGCCATTTTAAACCATTTAAGAACGTTCTAAGACAGATTTTGACCATTTTAGACAAATTTAGGACAAAATTAGGCCTTTTTTAGAAAAATTTTATGTTGTTTAGAACCATTCTAAACCATTTTAGAATGTTCTAAGACAGTTCTGTTACTTCCTCCTTTTGTTATCTCCGAGTCTGACGTCATAGGGTTTTATTGTAATAATACGTGACGACCTTTCTCCGAAATCTTTCAAGTTTTAACCAAAAAAAAAAGAGTTTTAATGGTCGATTTGTTCTCGAGTAATAGGTGTGGGGAGGGGATAAGTGTCTCCTATGAATCAAACCTGTGGCTTTAGGGATCAGGATCCGCATAATCTAAATTGAACGATTTATCAGCTCCTCACGAAAAATCGATGACCTCACGAAAAAAAAGTGATCTTGGTAGCAACTTTGGCGTATTTGAAGGAAAATTCGATTTCGCTCTCAAAGAGTCTTTAACTCTATAAAATCAAAGCTTCGAATCCAGAAGATTCAGTTATTCTCATGTAAAGGATTGTCTAAAGTCAACACTAATCGTATATCTTTCACATGAGAAGTTTTAATCCAACTAGTAACCCCTCTTTTGACTCAATTATAAACAAAATGTCGCTTTTTAATGAATTTGTTTATATTTTCAAGTATTTCTTTGTAAAAAAAATTGTTTTTATATGATTCCTGAAAATATAAAAAAGCGAGTTAATTAAGGATTTTTATATTTTTTCCTCTTTTCCTACGTCACTGGAGATGACATCGTCATTTGTCCGACAAATTAGGTGTCGTTAAGAAGCTCGGATAAAACAAAAAAAAAATTCTGTTTGAAAAAGGGAATTAAAAAGTTCAAAACGAGAGTTTTATCAACAAATCTAAAGGGAAAATGAAAATGCAATTAAAAAGAGGAGGAAAAAAAAATTAAAAATGTGGTATGGAGGAAGTCAAAATTTTACAAAGGTTTAGGACTCTATGGACCTCTCCACAAATACCCCAAACAGCCCCCCCACCACCCCTCCCTTCCACCACAACCACACCTCCCTCTTTTTCACATTCCCTACCCACCTTGATCCTCCCCCCCTTCACGCCCACCACCTCAAATCCCCCACCTCTCCTCCACCACACCGTTTTAGGATTGCTTTAGAACGTTTTAGGACTGATTTTGAACGTTTTAGGGTTGTAATTTAACTTTTAAGGATTAATTTTGAACCTTTTAGGATTTTTTTTACGTTTTAGGACTGTTCTTCAAAGTTTTAGGACTGATTTTGACTTTTTAGGATTGTAATTAAACTTTTTAGGATTGATTTTGAACGTTTTAGGATTTTTTTAAAACGTTTTAGGACTGATTTTGATAGTTTTAGGACTGTTTTGCAAAGTTTTAGGACTGATTTTGAACGTTTTAGGATTGTAATTTAACTTTTTAGGATTGATTTTGAACGTTTTAGGATTTTTTATGAACGTTTTAGTACTGATTTTTAACATTTTAGGACTGATTTTTAATGTTTTAGGATTGTTTTTTAACTTTTTAGGACTGATTTTTAACGTTTTAGGATTGTAATTTAACTTTTTAGGATTGATTTTAAACGTTTTAGGATTTTTTTTTTATTACTTTTTAGGGCTAATTTTGAAAGTTTTGTTTGACTACTAGGAAACAACCACACCTCCCTCTTTTTCACATTCCCTACCCTCCTCGATCCTCCCCCCTCCACGCCCACCACCTCAAACCCCCTCCACCTCTCCTCCACCACACCTCCCTCACCCTAAAGCCGCAAAACTGTAACTAACGATTTTAGATCAAACAAAATGTTTTTCAGTCCTTAAACGGGCGAGGGGCCAAATTTATTTTTAAACCCCTTAAATTACGTATTTCCGTCAACATTGTATCCTTAGTGTCAAAATGAGGCGAAAAAAGAGCTCATCAATCATCATTTGGAAAGAAAAATGTCTGAAGGGGTAAAGGGCAACAGTTCCGCTTTACCGGGACGTCGTGAAGGTTTGCCTATTCGTCGAGACGCCAAATTCGACCTTGAACGCCCAGATTGCGGAGAAAACTTTTCGATTGAAAATTCAGAATAAGTAACGAGAAAAGGCATGAAAGAACAAAAAATGTTTAATTCACAAACTGTATCTGGTTTTTCGGGGCAAATGGAAAATCGTCTTATTATGCAGTCTCGCTCTTCTTTTTACCTAATATCATGTTTAATTTATATTTTTCGTGTAAAATCGATAAGTCGTGAGCTCTAGACAAAAAAGAAACTTTCCGAAGTAAATTTGTTGTTTTGAAAATGAGGAGAGAAAAGACGAAGTTAAAAGGGGAAAATATAGCGTCCTTGGTAACCATGGCAACAATCTGGGAAACCGGTTGTTACGTCATCAAAATCGCTGCTGCGACAGAAAACCAGATGGGGAGGGAGGTTGATGGGATGTGAAGGAGGGTCGAGGAGTTGATAGGAGTGGTGATCAGGAGTAAGACTAGGAAGTGGGGTTGTTGAGAAGGGTAGAGAAGTGATAAAAGAGAGTGTGGTGGAGGAGGGGAAGTGGGAGGGAGGTGGTGTGAGGACAGGAAGGGTGATGAGAGAGTCCTAAAAAATGAAATTTTTGAACAAAATTTTGGCATATGTTTTAGGATTGTAATTTTAGTAATTTAACTTTGTAGGATTGATTTTGAACGTTTTAGGATTTATTATTATTTTTTTTACGTTTTAGGACTGCTTTTGAACGTTTTAGGATTGTTTTTGAACGTTTAAGTAATGATTTCGAACGTTTTAGGATTGTTTTTAAACGTTTTAGGACTAATTTTTAATTTTTTAGGATTTTTAGATATTTTTATTTATTTTTAGGACTGATTTTTAACGTTTTAGGATTGTAATTTAACTTTGTAGGATTGATTTTGAACGTTTTAGGATTTATTTATTTATTTATTTTATTTTTGCGTTTTAGAACTGTTTTTGAAAGTTTAAGTAATGATTTCGAACGTTTTAGGATTTTTTTAAACGTTTTAGGACTGATTTTTAATGTTTTAGGATTGTTTTTTAACTTTTTAGGACTGATGTTTAACGTTTTAGGATTTATTATTATTTTATTTATTATTTATTTTATTTATTTTTTTATTATTATTTTAAAATCGATAAGTCGTGAGCTCTAGACAAAAAAGAAACTTTCCGAAGTAATATTGTTGTTTTGAAAATGAGGAGAGAAAAGAGGAAGTTAAAAGGGGAAAATGTAGGTAACCATGGCAACGATCTGGGAAACCGGTTGTTATGTCATCAAAATCGCTGCTGCGACAGAAAACCAGAGGGAGAGGGAGGTTGAGGGGATGTGGAGGAGGGTCGAGGAGTTGATAGGAGTGGTGATCAGGAGTAAGACTAAGGGAAGTGGGGTTGTTGAGAAGGGTAGAGAAGGTGATAAAAGAGAGTGTGGTGGAGGAAGGGGAAGTGGGAGGGAGGTGGGGGAGGACAGGAAAGGTGATGAGAGAGTCCTAAAAAATGAACTTTTTGAACAAAATTTTGGCATATGTTTTAGGATTGTAATTTAACTTTGTAGGATTGATTTTGAACGTTTTAGGATTTATTATTATTTTTTTACGTTTTAGGACTGCTTTTAAACGTTTTACGATTGTTTTTGAACTTTTAAGTAATGATTTCGAACGTTTTTAGGATTGTTTTAAACGTTTTAGGACTAATTTTTAATTTTTAGGATGTTTTGTGTTTTTAATTTTTAGGACTGATTTTTACGTTTTATTAACTTGTAGGATTGATTTTGAACGTTTAGGATTTATTTATTTATTTATTTTATTTTGCGTTTTAGAACTGTTTTTGAAGTTAAGTAATGATTTCGAACGTTTAGGATTTTTTAAACGTTTTAGGACTGATTTTGACGTCTTTAGCGATGATTTTTAATGTTTTATAGGATGTTTTTTAACTTTTTAGCGACTGATTTTGAACGTTTTTAGGATTGCTAATTTAACTTTAGGATTGATTTAAACGTTTTAGGATGCTTGGAACAGTTTTAGGACTGGACTTTGAAAGTTTTAAGGCCTATTCTTCAACGTTTAGGACTGATTTTGACGTTTAGATTGTAATTTACTTTTTAGGATGATTTTGAAAGTTTAGACTGATTTTAAATGTTTTAGGATTGGTTTTTTTTACCTTTTTAGGAATGATTTTGAAAGTTTTAGGACCTGTCTTTAACGTGTAGCGAATGATTTTGAACGCTTTTTAGGATTGCATTTTGAACGTTGTAGAACTGCATTTGAACGTTTTAGGATGATTTTGCAACGTTTAAATGATTTGAACGTTTTAGGACTGATTTTAAATGTTTTAGGATTGTTTTTTAACTTTTTAGTACTGATTTTGAAAGTTTTGGGATTTTAATTTAACTTTTTATCATTGATTTTGATCGTTTTAGGATTTTATATGAACGTTTTAGGACTGATTTTGAACGTTTTAGGATTGTAATTTAACTTTTTAGGATTGATTTTGAAAGTTTTAGGACTGATTTTAAATGTTTTAGGACTGTGCTTCAACGTTTTAGGACTGATTTTGAAACGTTTTGGTTGTTTTGAAGGTTTGGATTTGCTTTTAACTTTTAGGATTGATTTTGAAAGTTTTAGGACTGATTTTAAATGTTTTGGTTGTTTTTTTTTTTGTTGTTTTGGTTTGGGTTTTTTTTTTTTTTGTTTTGTGTTTTGGTTTTTTGGTTTTAGGACTGATTTTTAGTTTTGGGATTGTAATGTTTTTTTAGGATTTTTGAAAGTGTTAGGAGTGGATTTTAAATGTTTTAGGACTGTGCTTCATCACACGTTTTAGGACTCGATTTTGAACGTTCTTAGCAGGATCTGATCTTTGAACGTTTTAGACACTGTGATTTTGAACGTTTTAGGCGACTGATTTTACATGTTTGACGACTGCGAATTCTTGGAAGCTATTTAGCAGGAGCTGTCTTCTTCAACTGTTCTAGGCGACTGTTTTTCCTTTCAAAAGTCTTAAGACTGAGTTTTCGGAACAAGCTTTTGTAGCGATTTTAATTCTACACTTTTTATCATTGAGTCTTTGCGATCGCTTTTAGGATTTCTCAGTATAGAGAACGTTCTTAGTTTTTGACTGATTATTTGCGAACGTTTTAGGAGATTGTAAAACCTAACTTTTTAGCGATATGATTCTTGAACCGTTTAGGACTGATTTTGAACGTTTTAAAATGTGGCGAAAAAAGAGCACATCATATTTTGGAAAGAAAAATGTCTGAAGGGGTAAAGGGCAACAGTTCCGCTTTACCGTGACGTCGTGAAGGTTTGCCTATTCGTCGACCTTGAACGCCCAGATTGCGGAGAAAACTTTTCGATTGAAAATTCAGAATAAGTAACGAGAAAAGGCATGAAAGAACAAAAAAATGTTTAATTCACAAACTGTATCTGGTTTTTCGGGGCAAATGGAAAATCGTCTTATTATGCAGTCTCGCTCTTCTTTTTACCTAATATCATGTTTAATTTATATTTTTCGTGTAAAATCGATAAGTCGTGAGCTCTAGACAAAAAAGAAACTTTCCGAAGTAAATTTGTTGTTTTGAAAATGAGGAGAGAAAAGAGGAAGTTAAAAGGGGAAAATATAGCGTCCTTGGTAACCATGGAAACGATATGGGAAAACCGGTTACGTCATCAAAATCGTTGCTCTGACAGAGAACCAGAGGGAGAGGGAAGTTGAGGGGATGTGGAGGAGGGCCGAGGAGGTGATAGGAGTGGTGGAGATCAGGGGTAAGGCTGAGGGAGGTAGGGGATGTTGAGGAGGGTCGAGAAGGGGATAAAAGTGTGGTGGAGGAAGGGGAAGTTGGAGGGAGGTGGGGAAGGACAGGAAGGGTGATGAGAGAGTCCTAAAAAATGAACTTTTTGAACAAAATTTTGGCATATGTTTTAGGATTGTAATTTAACTTTGTAGGATTGATTTTAAACGTTTTAGGATTTATTTTATTTATTTTTTTATTATTATTTTTTTTTTTTTTTTACGTTTTAGGACGGATTTTGAAAGTTTTAGGACTGATTTTGAACATTTTAGGATTGTAATTTAACTTTTTTAGGATTGATTTTGAACGTTTTAGGATTTTTTTACGTTTTAGGACTGATTTTGAAAGTTTTAGGAATGTTTTTCAAAGTTTTAGGACTGATTTTGAACGTTTTAGGATTGTAATTTAACTTTTTAGCATTGATTTTGAACGTTTTAGGATTTTTATTTAACCTTTAGGACTGATTTTGAACGTTTTAGGATTGTTTTTTTTTCCGTTTTAGGACTGATTTTGAACGTTTTAGGACTGATTTTTAACGTTTAAGGTTTGTTTCCGTTTTAAGACGGATTTTGAATGTTTTAGGACTGATTTTGAACTTTTAAGGATTGAAATTTAACTTTTTAGGATTGATTTTGAACGTTTTAGGATTTATTATTATTTTTTTACGTTTTAGGACTGCTTTTGAACGTTTAGGATTGTTTTTAAACGTTTTAGGACTGATTTCGAACGTTTTAGGATTGTTTTTGAACGTTTAAGGAATGATTTTGAATGTTTTAGGATTTTTTTAAAAATGTTTTAGAAATTGATTTGAACTGTGATTTTAGCGATTTTTATTTTTTACGTTTAGAGTGACTGTTAGTCAAGTTTTAGGACTTCTTTTAACATTAGGATTGTAATTTACTTTTTAGGATTGATTTTGAACGTTTTAGGATATACGTTTTAGGACTGATTTTTAAAGTTTTAGGACTGTTCTTCAAAGTTTTAGGACTGATTTTGAACGTTTTAGGACTGATTTTTAACGTTTTAGAATTTTTTTACGTTTTAGGACTGATTTTTAACGTTTTAGGACTGATTTTTAATGTTTTAGGATTGTTTTTTTAACTTTTTAGGATTGAATTTTAACGTTTTAGGATTGTTTTTGAACTTTTAAGGAATGATTTTGAATGTTTTAGGATTTTTTTAAAAATGTTTTAGAACTGATTTTGAACGTTTTAGGATTTTTTTTTTTACGTTTTAGGACTGTTATTCAAAGTTTTAGGACTTATTTTAAACATTTTAGGATTGTAATTTAACTTTTTAGGATTGATTTTGAACGTTTTAGGATTTTTTTTACGTTTTAGGACTGATTTTGAAAGTTTTAGGACTGTTCTTCAAAGTTTTAGGACTGATTTTGAACGTTTTAGGATTGTTTATTTTTGATTGACGTTTAGACTAGAGTTTTTAACGTTTTAGGCGGAGTCTAACGTTTTAGGACTGATTTTGAAAGTTTTAGGACTGTTCTTCAAAGTTTTAGGACTGATTTTGAACGTTTTAGGATTGTTTTTTTAACGTTTTACGACTGATTTTTAACGTTTTAGGACTGATTTTTTTTAACGTTTTAGGACTGATTTTTAATGTTTTAGGATTTTTTAAATTAACTTTTTAGGATTGATTTTGAACGTTTTAGGATTTTTTTTTACGTTTTAGGACTGATTTTGAAAGTTTTAGGACTGTTCTTCAAAGTTTTAGGACTGATTTTGAACGTTTTAGGATTGTTTTTTTAACGTTTTAGGACTGATTTTTAACGTTTTAGGACTGTGATATGTAACGTTTAGGACTGATTTTAACGTTTTAGCGACTTGTGTGTGTGTGATATTAACGTTTTAGGTGATCTGATTTTGAACGTTTTAGGAATGTATTTTTAACGTTTTAGACGAATGAAAGTTTTAGGACTGTTCTTCAAAGTTTTAGGACTATGATTGTGAACGTTTTAGGAACTGATTTTTAACGTTTTAGAATACGTTGTAGGACGGATTTTAACGTTTTAGACTGCATCTTTAATGTTTTGAGGATTGTTTTTTAACTGTTTAGGATTGAATTTTAAACGTTTGTAGGATTGTTTTTGAACTTTAAGGAATGATTTATTGAATGTTTAGGACTCTTTTTTATTTAAAATGTAGAACTGATTTTGAACGTTTTGAGGATACGTTTTAGACTGTGTATTCAAAGTTTTAGGACTATTTTAAACATTTTAGATTGTACTTTAACTGTTTAGGATTGATTTTGAACGTTTTAGGATACGGTTTAGGACTGATTTTGCAAGTTTGTAGACTGTCTTCAAAGTGTTAGGCTGATTTTGACACGTTTTAGGATTGTGTCTTAACGTTTAGCGTACTGATTTTAAAACGTTTTAGACTGATTTTTACACGTTTAGGACATGATTGTTTGAAGTTTTAGGACTGTTCTGACAAAGTTCTTAGACTCTGATTTTGAACGTTTTAGGATTGTTTTTATAACGTTATTTACGACTGATTTTCTAACGTTTAGGACTAGGGATTTTTCTTTTACATCTGACGTTTAGAGACTGATTTTTAATGTTCATAGGATTTTTTAAATTAACTCTTTTAGGCATTGATGTTTGAACCGATTTTAGGATTTGTTTTTACGTTTTGCGGACTGATTTGAAGTTTTAGGACTGGGGCGTCTTCAAAGTTTATAGACTGATTTGAACGCGTTTTGTAGGATTGTATTTTTTGTACAACGTTTTAGGACTGATTTTAAACGTTTTAGGACGATTTTTAACGTTTTTAGGATCTGAGCTTATTTAACTGTTTTAGGACTGTTAGTTGAAATTTAACTGTTTTAGAGGATGATCTACTACGTTTAGTGACTGATTTTTTATTTTACGTTTTAGACTGATTTGAAAGTTTTAGGTACTGTTCTCAAAGTTTCTAGACTGATTTTGCCACGTTTAGGATCTGTCACGTTTCGACTGATCTCTAACGTTTTAGGACTGCATTTTATATAACGTTAGTAGGACTGATTTTTAATGTGTTTCGATTTTTAAATTAACTTTTTAGGATAGATTTGAACGTGGTAGGATCTTTTTTACGCTCTCAGTGTGCACGTGATTTTGAAAGTTTACGTGAGCTGTTCTTCAAACGTTTTAGGACTGATTGTGAACTCGTTTTAGGATTGTTTTTTTAACGTTTAGGGAGGTGGGGATGTTGAGGAGGGTCGAGAAGATGATAAAAGTGTGGGGGTGTAAGGGTGAGGTGGGGGAGGACAGGAAAGGTGATGAGAGTCCTAAAAAATGAACTTTTTGAACAAAATTTTGGCATATGTAAATTTTATATTAGAATTGAATTAAAAATATGATTTTCGCGTTTATTATTAGTTTTCGACGTTTTGTGAGCGTGTTTCGTGGTGATTGTGTGGCTCTGAATGCTTAAACATGCGACAAACAAGGACCCGGCCGGTCATCCAGCAGTTCCCTACGTCGCCGCGGTCGCCGTAAATCAAATCTGGACGCCGTTTTGTTTTAGGGACACTTTTAGGCCTGAAACACGTCTTGACCAACGTGCTCTGCTCACGTGGTCAAGGAGGGTCAAGTACGAAGTCTCGTGAAGACACCTCGATTCCTCATCACAGCCGGAGGTTCGACAGAAACGTTCGCAAAGGTATAATCGGGTGACATCCACTACCACAAAATCTGGCCCGTTGCATGGGTATATATGATATAGAACTGATTTCACAGCGTTTAGAAGGCGAAAATGAGTTCTGAAAAGTTTTAGATAGTGGGACGTTTTCGTTAGGCTTAAAAGATGGATCCGCAATAACCAAAAGTTTTTGAAGAATACTTAACAAAAAAGAAAGGAAAAATGCTTTCTCTTTGGGTATATGGAATATCATAGTTTTGGACGAAAGTCGTCCTCTGAGGAGTGGAAGTTTCTGGCATAGGATGGAAAGATAGAAATGCGTTTGTCTGGGATGCAAGGTTGCTGCGAGGGCGATAAATGGCTGGAGAAGAGGGCATAAATGCGGAGGTGTCAGAAATGCGGTGGGGGAAGCGGTTTTCCTGTGGTCGCGATGTGAAAATTTATGCGTCTTAAGAGGGGCCACGTTCCCTGCTAAGTATAAGGGCGTCGACGTCAAATTTTCATACCGCTCTCGTTTTGACTTTAAGTTTTTTTACAGTATTACTAAGACTCATCCCGGGACGTCTGTCCCCTTTGTCCGAGACAAGGTGGTAAGCGTAGTCTTTTGGGCGATATCGACTGTCTGCTGCCCGGATCGAAGAACGAAAGCTCAAGCAAAAATCGATTTCATCTCGATTCACAATTATTCCGTTTTCGACGCGTTTATTGACGTTTTTTTAACATTAATTTTATTTGAACTAAACAAATTTTTTTTTAAATATGTAAATGATGACGAAATTGTTTAAGTGGTGATGAAAAAATGGTAATCATCTGTCTTAGGAACGTCTAAAATGGTTTAGAATGGTTCTAAAACAACATAAAAAAATGTTCTCAAAAAGTGCCTATTTTGTTCTAAATTTTCCTTCAAAATTGGTCTAATCTGTCTTAGAAGGTTCTAAAATGGTTTAGAATGGTTCTAAAAAATATAAAAATGTTCTTTATAAAAAAAGCCTGATTTTTGTCCTAAATTTTTCTTAATTGTCTAAACTGGTCTAATGTGTCTCGGTTCTAAATGGTTTAGAATGGTTCTACCAAGATAAAAATGTTCTAAAAAGCGCTAATTTTGTCCCTAAATTTCCAAAATGGCTAAATCTGTCTTAGAGCGTTCTAAAATGGTTTTAGATGGTTCTAAACAATATATAAAATTGCTATAAAAGGTCTAAAATTTGTCATAAATTTTTCTAAACTGGTCTAAATCTGTCTTAAAACGTTCTAAAATGTTTAGATAAAATGGTTCTAAACCAATATAAAATGTTCTAAAAAGACCTAATTTTGTCTAAATTTTTCTAAAACGGTCTAAATCTGTCTTACAACGTTCTAAAATGGTTTTAGAAATGGTTCTAATGCTTTATAAAATTTCTAAAAATGTTCTTAAAACGGACTAATTTTGTCCTAAAATTTTTTTCTAAAATGGTCTAAATCTGTCTTTGATCGTTCTAAAATCGGCTTAGAATGGTTTCTAAATCATATAAAAATTTTCTAAATAAGGTCCTAAGTTTGTCATAAATTTTCCTCTAAAAATGGTCTAAATCTGTCTTAGAAGCGTTCCTAAATGGTTTAAGAATTGTCTAACAATATAAAAAATAAAATGTTTCTAAAAAAGGCATTATTTTGTCCTAAACATTTCTAAAATGTCTTAGAACGTTCTAAAATGGTTTAGAATTGGTTATAAACCGTAAAAACCGTTCTAAAACAGTTTTAGACCATTTTAGGAAAAATTTATGGACTACATTAGGCCTTTTATTCAGAAAATTGTTATATTGTTTGGAACCATTCTAACACCATATTTATGCGAACGTTCTAAGACTAGATTTAGATCTCATTTATTTTAGATAAAAATTTAGGAGACATAAATTTAGGCTATGAATCAATTACTATTATATGTGTAGTTAGAGACCATTCTAAACCATTTAGAACTGCTGTAGAGACAGCACTGTTTGAGACCATTTTATGATAGAAATTTAGGACACAAACTTGAGGCCTTCGATTTTTAGAACATTTTTTGATAGCATGTTTAGAAACTTTCTATAACCGATATTTAGAAAGTTCTAAGACAGCAGATTATAGACCTCTATTTTAGATAAAAATTTTAGGACACAAATAGGCGTCTTTTAGAACATTTATAGTGATTGTCATTAGAGACCATTCTAACATTTTAGAACGCGGATCTAGACCGATTTGGACCATTTTAGAAAAATTTAGGACAAAATTATAGGCCTTTAGAGCAACTTTTTTTTTATTGTAACACCACACACCTTCCACATTTCTCCTATCACCTCCTTATACTCTCCACGTCCCTCTGCTCCCAACTTTCCTTTCACCATCTCTCAGTCTCTCCCACCACCTCCCCATACTGTCCCTCAAAACCTTCCCCTACCTATCCCCTACTCATCACATCCTTAGCAAAGTAGTCGGCATGATGAAAGAATCAAACTTTTCTCTGCAACCTCGATGCCCTCAGAATTAGAAAATTTTAGGACGAAATTGGCACATTTTTTAGATCATTTTTATATAGTTTATGGATCATTCAAACCATTTTTAGAACGTTCTCTTACAAAGACAGATTTTAGACATTCAGAAAACTTAGGACAAAATTAGGCCTTTTTAGCAAACATTTTTTATTATTGTGTCTAGGACCATTGTAAACCGTTTTACAAACGCGTTCTAAAACAGATTTATACCCTTTTAGAACAAATTTCGGACAAAATTAGGCTTCTTTTAGAACATTATTTGTTCTTGTTTTTGAACCATTTTTAGAACGATCTAGACTGATTTAGACAATTTTGAAAATTTAGACAAACTTTAGGTCTTTTTTTAGAACATTTTTATTATTGTTTATTGTGCACCATTCTAAACCGTTTAGAACGTTCTTACAGACATATGAGACCATTTCTCTTAAGGAAAATTTAGGACAAAATTAGGCCTTTTTTTTAGAACATTTTTATATTTGTGTTAGAACCATTTTAGAACGATCTTAGACTGATTTAGACCAATTTCTAGAAAATTTAGGACAAAATTAGTGCCCTTTTTTAGATCTTTTTATCATATTTTAGTGATCATTTCCTAAACCCTTTTAGAACGTTCTACGACAGTATTTAGCGCATTTCTAGCAAAAACTTAAGGACAAAGTTTTAGGCCTTTTTTAGAACATTTTTATATTGTTCCAGAACCATTGTAACCGTTTTATTTAAAACGTTTTCTAAACAGATTTAGACCCTTTAGAACACAATTTCGGACAAAAATTAGCTTCTGTTTAGTAACATTTTTTGTATTTGTTTAGTAACCATTTTAGACGGATCTCTTTAGACCTGATTTAGACAATTTTAGAAAAATTTAGGACAAAATTAGGCTTTTTTTTAGATACATTTTTATATTGTTTTAGGCACCATTCTACTCTCCTTAGAACGTTCTCAAGATATATTGAGATCACCAGTGTGTAGGAAAAGTTAGGACAAAATTAGGCCTTTTTTTAGCTAACATTTTTATATTGCTTTAGAAACCGTTTGAGAAACGATCTTACATCAAGCGTGAATGTAGATACAATTTTCTTAGAAAAATTGTATGGACAAATTAGGCCTTTTTGTAGATCATTTTTGTCATATAGTTTTACGGATTCATTCTATCACCCATTTTAGTAAACGTATTCTAAAGACATAGATTCAAGACCATTTTAAAAACAACTTAGGACCACAGTTTCGGCCTTTTTTAGAACTTTTTTCTGTTGTTTAGAACCATTCTAAACCATTCTTGAACCGTCTAAGACAGATTTCAGACATTCTAGAAAAAATTTTAGCGGACAAAGGATATTTGTTTTATTTTTTATAGAGATGGGAGTTTTGGCATTTTTTTTAGAACATTATTTAGATTGTTGGACCTATTGTAAACCGTTTCTTAAAACGTTCTAAAACAGATTTAGACCCTTTTAGAACAATTTCGTGGACAAAATGTAGGCTTTCTTTTTAGAACATTTTTGATATTGTTTAGAACCATTTTAAGAACGGTCTTAGTGTCTGCCTATTTAGATCGCGAATTTTCGGTAGAAACAAATTTAGGACAAAATTATGTGCTTTTTTTTAGAACATTTTTTATTATTGTTTAGGACATTCTAAACCGTTTTAGAACGTTTCTAAGACTTAGTGAGACCATTTCGGAAAATTTCAGGACAAAATTAGGCCCTTTTTTAGAACATTTTTATATTGTTCAGAACCATTCTAAACCATTTTAGAAAAATTTAGGACAAATTAGCTTTTTTTTACAACATTTTTATATTGTTTAGGACCATTCTAAACCGTTTTAGACGTTCTAAGACTATTGAGACCATTTTTAGAAAAGTTAGGACAAAATTAGGCCTTTTTTTTAACATTTTTATATATTGTTCAGAACGATTCTAAAACCCCCGCCCCCCCCCCCCCCCCCCCCCCCCCCCCCCCCCCCCCCCCCCACCCCCCCCCCCCCCCCCCCCCCCCCCCCCCCACCCCCCCCCCCCCCCCCCCCCCCCCCCCCCCCCCCCCCCCCCCCCCCCACCCACCCCCCCCCCGCCCCCGCCCCCCCCCCCCCCCCCCCCCCCCCCCCCCCCCCCACCCCCCCCCCCCCCCCCCCCCCCCCCCCCCCCCACCCCCCCCCTACCCCACCCCCCCCCCCCCCCCCCCCCCCCCCCCCCCCCCCCCCCCCCCCCCACCCCCCCCCCCCCCCCCCCCCCCCCCCCCCCCCCCCCCCCCCCCCCCCCCCCCCCCCCCCCCCCCCCCCCCCCCCCCCCCCCCCCCCCTCCCCCCCCCCCCCCCCCCCCCCCCCCCCCCCCTCCCCCCCCCCCCCCCACCCCCCCTACACACACCACCCCACACACACCCCCTCCCCCCCCCCCCCCCCCCCCCCCCCCCCCCCCCCCCCCCCACCCCCCCCACCCCCCCCCCCCTCCCCCCCACCCCCCCCCCCCCCCCTCCCACCCCCCCCCCCCCCCCCCCCGCCCCCCCCCCCCCCCCCCCCGCCCCCCCCTACCCCCCCCCCCACCAACAAAACCAACCACCCCACCGCCCCCCCCACTCCCCCCTCTCCCCCCGCCCTCCCCACCCCCCTCCCCCCCCCTTCTCCCCCTCCCCCCCCCCCCCCTCCCCCCCGCCCCCCCCCCCACCCCCCCCGCCCCCCCCCGCCCCCCCCCTCCCCCCCTGCCCCCCCCCCCCCCCCCCCCCCCCCCCCCCCCCCCCTCCCCCCCCACCCCCCCCCCCCCCCCCCCCCCTCCCACCCCCCCCCCCTCCCCACCCCCCCCCCCACCGCCCCCCCACCCCCCCCCCACCCCCCCCCCCCCACCCCCCCCCCACCCCCCCCCCCACCCCCCACCCCCCCCCCCATTAGAAAAATTTAGTACAAAAATTTAGGCTTTTTTTTTACGAACTCATTTTTATACTCTGTTTAGACCATTTCTAAACCGTTTTAGAACGTCTAAGACGGACTTTAGACCAATTTTAGAAAAATTTAAGACACAAAATTAGCCGTTTTTCAACATTTTTTTGTATTGTTTAGAGACGCATATTAGAACGATCTTAGTGACAGATTTTTAGACCATTTTAGTCAAAAATTTAGAGCGAAATAGTGCCTTTTTTTAGAACATTTTTTATATTTTTTAGAACAATTCGTTAACCGTGTTTAGATACGTTCATAAGACAGTAATTTCAGAAGACCTTTTAGTGAACAATTTCGGACAAAATTAGGCTTTCTATATACATCTCTGAACATTTTTTGTATTGTGTACAGAAACCAATTTTAGAACGATCTTACTCGACCAGATTTAAGACAATTTTAACGAAAAAAAACTTTACAGACAAAATTAGGCCTATTTTTAGAACACATCTATTTATCTGTTTAGAAAAAAAATTATACACAACCACACTTTACAGAACGTTCTAAAACAGATTATAAGACCATTTATAGTAAAATTTAGACGAAATCAGAGCTTTTTTAGAACATTCTTTAATATATTTTTTAGTGGGGGAACCATTAGTAATACATTTTAGAACGGTTCTTAAGACATATTGAGACCCTTTTTAGACAATTGCTGGACAAAATTAGGCTTCTTTTTAGAAAGTTTTGTATTGTTTTAGAACCTATGTTGTAGGGAACGTACATATAGACAGATTTAGACAATTTTTAGAAAAACATATTAGGTACAAAATTACAGGCCTTTTTTAGGAACATTTTTTATTAACTGTTTAGATATTATAAACCATTTATGAGAACGTTCTAAAACGATTTAGACGTCGCGTTTTCCGTAACATTTAGGACGTCAAATAAGAGCCTTTTTTTTAGAACCTTTCATATTATATTTTTTAGAACCATTTCTTTAATCCCATTTTTTAGAACGTTCTAAGACATATTGAGACCCTTTATAGTCGAACAATTTAGGACAAAAATTAGGCTTGTTTTTATAGAATAGTTTTTTGTATATGTTTAGTCACCATTTTAAGAACGATCTTAGACAGAGCTGTTTAGACCATTTTAGAAGAAATTTAAGGACAAAATTAGGCCTTTTTTAGAAACATGTTTTATATTTTTAGAACCATTCTTAACACATTGTAGTAACGTTCTAAGACACCTATTGAGACTGCCTTTTAGAACAATTTAAGGACAAACATTAGGCTTGTTTTAGAATACATGTTCTGTATTGTTTAGAACCTTTATTAGAACGTCGATCGTAGTGACATATTTAGACCATTTTTAGAAAAATTTAGGACAAAATCTGGGCTTTTTCTTAGAAACGTTTTTTTTATATGTATCACCAACCTTCCACATTCTCCTATCGCACCTCCCTTACCCTCCACAGTCCCTCCCCCCCAACTTTCCTTCTTCACACATCCTCATCCTCCTACCACCTCACCCAACATCCCCAAACCTTCCCACGCACCTCCCCTCTTATCACCTCCTTAGCAAGTAGTGTAGATGAAAGCACTCCAAACTTTTCTGCCACTCTCGATGGCCCTCGAATCAGACGAAATCTTTTTAAGACGAAATTAGGCCTTTTTTTAGATCATTTTTTATATAGTTCAGATCATTCTGAAACCATTTTAGTAACGGTTCATAAGACAGATTTAACATTTTTTATAAAACTTAGATCGACAGTAGCCTTTTCTTAGAACATTTTTTTGTTTGTTTTTAGAACCATTCTATAACCATCTTAGAAGCTCGTCTAAGACCAGATTTAGGACACATTCTAGAAACAACATTTATGTAGACAAATTGCGGCCTTTTTAGAATATTATTTATATTGTTAGGTACGCATTGTAAACCCGTTTTTAAAACGTTTTCTAAAACAGATTTATGAGACCCTTTTAGAACAATTTTCGACAAAATTAGGCTTGTCCTACTTTAGAACATTTTGTATTGTTTAGACCATTTTAGAACGATCTTAGACTGATTTAGGAACAATTTTAGAAAAATTTACGGACAAAATTAGGCTATTTTTTTAGCGACATTTTTATATATGTTTAGACCAATTCTAACCGTTCACTTAGGAACGTTCTAGAATAAGACATATTGAGTACCTATTTTAGGAAAATTTAGGACACAAAATTAGGTGCCTTTTTTTGAACATTTTATATTGGTTCAGAAACTTCTCATTCTAAACCATGTTTAGGGGAAACAATTTAGGACAAAATATAGGCGTTTTTTAACAACATTTTTTATGGTTTCGAGTGAACCATTCTAAACCGTTCGTGTAGAACGTTCAAGACAGATTAGACACATTAGAAAACTTTATAGACAATCATTTAGGCCTTTTTTAGAACATATTTTGTATTGTTTAGAAACAATTATTAGAACGATCTTAGACAGAATTTTAGACCATTTTAAGAAAAATATTAGGACAAAATTAGGCCTTTTATTAGAACAATATTCTATATTGCGTTCAGACACCCATTCTAAACCATTTTAGAAATATTTATGTACAAAATTAGCTTTTTTTTTATCAAACCTGTTTTATACATTTGTTTGGCCTCAGTGTCAGCGGAGGGGTGCAGTGTTGGGACTTCGAGTAAATCTGGTTGGCGTCTGATATGGCGTATGGGGGGTGGCCTGTGCCGTCGTCGTCGCAGCGCATTCTTGGTGGTAGCCTGGGGGGGGTGTGGGTGCGTTGGCCCGGTTCTTTTACTCTCCACCATCTTTCCCTCTTTCCCCTCTGTCCCTCTCCCGCCATTTTCGCCCCTCCGCCTTCTTTTACCCTTTTTTGTCTTTTCTTGTTTGTATCCCCTTCCTTGTCTGTCCCCTTATTTTTTTTGAGTTTCCCTCTTCTTTTTTGCGACTCCCCGTTCTACCTTTTTTTTTCCCTCTTTCGTCTTTTTTGCTCCTTTCTTGTCCCGCCTTTTCTCCCCCGCCCCTCTCAACTCGTTTGTTATTTTTCTTTTCTTTTTCGCTTTGTTTTCCCCTGCCTCCCCTCCCCGACCCCTTACCGCTGGGTTTCCTATTTTGCCCCCCTCCGCCGCCCCCCCTCTCCCGCCTGATTTCTCCTTTCTCCTCCCTTTTCCCTCGTCTGTTTTTTTTTCTTTTCCTTATTTTATTTTTTGTCGCTCCCTTTTTTCCCCCTTCTCGATTTTCCTTCACCCCTCGTTCCCCCCGTGTTCCCCTTTTCCCCTTTTTCCTTTTCTACTTTTCCTTTTTCCCCTTCCCCCTTCTTCCTCCCTTCCTTTCTCTTCTCTTCCTTCTCCTTTGCTCCGTTTTTGCTCTCTCACATCCCTTTCTTCTTTTGCCCCCCTCCGCTCCTCCCCTTTCCTCTCTGTCCCTCCTTTTTCCACCTCCCCCCCTTCCGTTCTGTTCGTCCTTTCCGTGTTCTTTCCCTTCCCGCCACGCGACTCACTCTCCTTTTCTACTCTATTATTCCAGGGATTGTGGGAATTGGTGTGAATGAGGAAAACCGCTCCTTATTAAAAAGATTGTGAGGGGGTTAAAAAGGGAAATTCTAATAAATAGACCTCGGTAAACAAATCCCAATTCATCATAGATCTGTGTGACAAGCTGAAATCCCCGTGTTTTAATTTAAAAATAATATATATTTTTTAATTACATCTAGAAATCAAAGGGATTCACCATTTGTCTTGCCCTCGACGTAACAAGACGTGAAAGTAATATGTGTAATATTCCGTTTTATTAGTCAATATAATGTATTAAAGTTGGCGAACCAACCCGATGATGATGCAAATTAGGGTGAAATTGAGAAGACGGAGATTGGGTGAGCAATGGACGTCATTTGAGCCTGCGATATTCCAGCTCTGTGAAAACGGCGTGTGAGTTTAAGAGAGAAGAAGTAAATTGCAGTGGACGGGGGACTCTCCGATCAGCTTCTTGTTGTCGGTACTTTCCCGGAACGTAATATATAACGTTGTGAAATAATTTACGCGGAACGAGGAGGGAGTAAGAAAGAAGGTAAGCATTACCCGCCTCCACTCTATTTTCTTTCTCTGTATTATCCGAGAAGATTATTAGGGGGGACCCATTTGCTTTTTAGGCCCAATGGTTTTTCAACGTTTTAATGAAATAAAACACTCATTTTAAGTGTTCGGGCAAGTTTTTATCGTAAATTGGCTCTTGTTATTATTATTTTTGTTTTCTATTTTCGGATGAGATTCGTTATTTTTGAAAGTATGCCGAGTGGGGTTTAGCCGAAAAGACTGTTCCAACGTTTTTTAAATAACAAAAAAATGGCTTATTTTTTTTCTTTATTTTCAGTCGGTTTTGGGTGCATAAACACCATTCGGAATAAGTTTCGGACGAATATTTATGCCGAGATTAGGGTTATGTTGAAAGTAGGCCGATTGGGTTTTAGCCCAAACGACTGACCCCGAAAAAGTGAGTGTTAAAACCTTGAAACCTTACCATAAAGAGTCTCACGCGTGGGAAAAATGGAGAAAAACTTGGTAAGAAGAATTTAT
>JAGWEN010000837.1:0-54146 GCA_018703685.1 Orius laevigatus
ATTTAAGCGTTTGAATAAAACGAGTCTACAACATCCATGTAGTCTCCTGAATATTCGATAGATTCGCTTCCTTCCTCATTGCTAAACTGGCTCCCAATGGAGTGAAATGAGTCATTGCTTGATGAATCATATTCCTCTTCAATGTCCACCATTTCTGGAGTCAACAGAAAAATTTAAAGAAATTGTAGAAAAGATATCACACCCTATTGACCAATTTCGTGCTGGTTCGACCAGGCTTGGACAGGCTAAGATGTGCAGTTTGCCAGTAACAGAAATCAACAGGTCTGATAAGTTATCAGAGGTGATGTTGGCAACTCTGCTTTGTAACCACTCGAAATGCTACATTCACGTTCGACGTTATTTCTTGTACTTCAGAATGTTTTCTGATTTCCAGATCAGATTTGAAGCAATTTTAAACAAGATACCAGAACCTGTTGTTCAATTTTGGTATGTAACACAAGAATGAACAGGTTTTAAACATGACCGATACGGGTTATAGGTTTTAATGTTGGCAACCCTGTTTTATAACCACTACTAATGTTGCAGTCACGTTTTTGCGTTTTTAAAGTAATAAGATGACGGATAGAACAGAATTGACATCAAAAGTGCCAAAAGTGAGTGAAATATTGAATGATCCGTCAAAAGGACTTTGTGAAAGATTCAGGGCGTTGTTTACGTTAAGGAATATCGGAGGCGAAGAAGCCGTTGATGCTATCGGACGATGTTTTGTCGACTCGTCCGCCCTGCTGAAAGCACGAGCTTGCTTATTGCCTCGGACAAATGCAACACAAATCAGCCATTCCTATACTCGTCAACGTCTTAAAAGATCAAAATGAAAACACGATGGTCCGCCATGAAGCAGGTATTTAAATAATACGATTATGCCAAATTTTAATGATTTTTTAGGAGAAGCGTTGGGTGCGATTGGATGCGACAGTGTACTCGATGTGTTGGAAGAATTCAGCCGAGCGCCCCAACTTGAAATCGCTCAAACCTGCCAGCTTGCCATCGACCGAATCAAAGGGACCAAAGAACACGTCGATCATATCAACTCAAAGTATTTATCAGTCGACCCAGCACCAGCCGAGTCATTAAAAAACGTCGAAAAATTGCGTGAAACTTTACTAGATGATAATGAAAACTTGTATAAAAGATATAAAGCAATGTTCGCTCTTCGAAATATTAATAATGAAGAAAGCCTTTTAGCTTTATGCCAGGGTAATATGTACCTTCTTTTCTTCTAAAGCAGTGGTTCCCAAACGCGCTCAAGATTTTTGTGTGCAAATATCCCCAAAATTTCGTGAAAAACCTCAAAATCAACATTTGTAAAACCTTATTTTCGTCAAAAAACCTCGAAATCAACATTTATGAAACCTAAATTCCGTATACACCTCAAAATCAAAATTTTATAAGCCAAATTTTCCTCTAAATCAACATTTGGAAACCCTAATTTTTGTCCAAAAAAAACCTCGAAATCAACATTTACAAAGCCTAATTTTAGTCCAAAAAAACCCCTCAAAATCAACATTTTAAAAGCCAAATTTTCGTCAAAAACCTCACAATCAACATTTATAAATCAAAATTTTCGTGAAAAACCTCAAAATCAACATTTGTGAAGCCTAATTTTAGTCAAAAAAACCTCAAAATCAACATTTTAAAAGCCAAATTTTCGTCATTAACCTCACAATCAACATTTTTAAAGCCTAATTTTCGTCAAAAAACCTCAAAATAGCATTTATAAATCAAAATTTTCGTGAAAAACCTCAAAATCAACATTTGTAAAGCCCACTTTTCGTCAAAAAAACCTCGAAATCAACATTTATAAAGCCTAATTTTCGTCCAAAAACCTCAAAATCAACATTTTATAAAGCCAAATTTTCGTCTATAACATCAAAATCAGCATTTTTAAAGCCTAATTTTTGTTTAAAAAAAAACCCTCAAAATCAACATTTTAAAAGCCAAATTTTCGTTTAAAACCTCAAAATCAACATTTGTAAAGCCCACTTTTCGTCAAAAAACCTCGAAATCAACATTTATGAAGCCCAATTTCCGTAAACCTCAAAATCAACATTGTATAAAGCCAAATTTTCGTCTATAACATCAAAATCAACATTTCTAAAGCCTTATTTTTGTCAAAAAACCTCAAAATCAACATTAATGAGCCAAATTTGCGTTTAAAACCTCAAAATCAACATTTTTATAGCCTAATGTTCGTTCAAAAACCTCAAAATCAACATTTGTAAAGCCTGATTTTCGTCCAAAAATTTCAAAATCAACATTTATAAATGCTAATTTTCGTCAAAAAACCTCAAAATCAACTTAAAATTGACAGTTTTTCGTCAAAAACCCCCTTATCATGATTATAAGAGCCAATTTTGTTTGTAAAAAAATCTTAAAATCAACGTTTTAAGTGCAATTTCTTTCGTCAAAAACCTCAAAATCACCATTTTAAAACCCAAATTTCCTCAAAAACCTCAAAGTTAACATTCGGAACGTTTCATTTGTTTAAAAGGGGGGCGCACTGTGAAAAAGTTTGGGAACCTCTGTTCTAAATTTTCTGCTTTATGGACAATATGGACTATGAATAGTTAAACTTAAATTTGACCAAAAGATGCTGTATGAGTATTGAAACGGTTCTTAAAACGACTTGTGACCACATTTAGGTGGACTTTGACCCTTTATCAACAATATACACTATAGGTGAAACGGTTCTTAAAACGACTTGTGACCACATTTAGGTGGACTTTGACCCTTTATCAACAATATACACTATAGCTGAAACGGTTCTTAAAACGACTTGTGACCACATTTAGGTGGACTTTGACCCTTTATCAACATTATACACTATAGGTGAAACGGTTCTTAAAACGACTTGTGACCACATTTAGGTGGACTTTGACCCTTTATCAACAATATACACTATAGGTGTCGCTTACTGATCAGACAGGGAGAGTTTTTGATCGATTTCTTGTTTTTTAGGTTTAAAAAGAGGAAGTGCCCTATTCCGGCATGAAATCGCCTTCGTTCTCGGTCAAATGCAAGAAGAATCAAGCGTACCATACTTAATCGAATCGCTCGCTGATCAAAATGAAAATGAAATGGTCCGCCATGAATGTGCGGAAGCTTTAGGCTCAATCGCCACCGAAGAATGCGTCTCAATACTCGAAAAGTACCTAAAAGATAAAAGCCGAGTCGTCCGAGAAAGCTGCATAGTCGCCCTCGACATCGCCGATTATGAAGATTCGGCCGATTTTGAATATGCAAATACTGCTTTAAAAGTTTAATTATTTACAAAAGAATACAGAATAAATACTTTGGCACATTTAAAGTTTTTTTTTGTCTTTATAGTCATAATTCAGAGTACGAGACGAATACTGCGTCGCCGCCCACATTCAGCAAACATTGAGCCTGTAAAAAATAAATATGTAAAAAACAACATTTTTTGAGCATCTTACTTGATTTTTGTGAGCATTATTGGTTAGATGGCATTCAGACATCGTATATGAGATCAAAGCATTTCCTCCAATGGCAGTCACGTGGGCTCGAACTATTGCAAGAACTTCGGCCACAAAACCGTGAACAAAAGCACTCAAACCTCCAGTCTGGAAAAAAAATTTAAAAAAATGATTCCTCGACTAAAATCGTACCTCTCTTATGCAGGAGCTTTCACGAATGAAGAAAAAATTTAAATTTCCAAGATAAGAGATAATTCTTCCACCGGGTATGTAGCAAAGAGGGGTCACATCTACTCCATATCGTTGCTCCCTTGGAGGAGTCTGGAAATCATAGGTAAAAACAAGAATAAAAAGCCTCGAGAAGCAGCGGATTTCCTCCGGAAAGGCCTTCCCTAAGCCTATCTTTGATGTCCTGGTTATCTCCCGCTACAGTAAAATAATGAAATGGGTCTCTGAGCACGGAGCCTCCATCGCACCGACCACAATAGCTTAAATTCCTCTAGAAATTAGCGAAAAATTTTCAAAGCCTATGGCTCAGTATATTTCAATTAAACCACGTGATTTTCACTAATTAATTAATTAGTAAAAGTAATTTTCATTAATTTCATTCCTAAGAAGTAGCTTCCTCTTCGTATGCGGGCTTGATCTGTTGTCAAATGTGAATTCTCAGTTCATGAGCAGCTCCTATAATCGATTTCGACCATCTCCTGCTCTTATTTCCTAAGATGACGAAATTCCATTTAAGTCCCTCAGGAGAGTCTCAGAACCGCTTAGGCGATTCCAACTGTCTTCTACTATGGTCCTAGGGCCATAATATATTTCCGTCACCATTTCCAACCATCTCAAACTTTCGGGTATCGAAGAAATCACGAAATTCCATTTAGGCCCCTTAGCCAAGTCCCAGAACCGATTTTGAGATTTGAACTGCTATTAACTATGATCCTCGGCCCCTAGGACCTTCCCGTCACGATTTTCAACCATCTCAAACCTTCAGGTTCCGAGAAAATCACGAAAATGCCCTTTATGCCCTAAGCGAAGTACCAGAACCGCTTGCTCGATTCAAGCCATTTTCAATAGGTTTCCTTCTAAATTTTTTTAGGCCCTAAATACTGAGTTTCATCTACCTCATGCAAAAAGTGCTCCAGTTATGCGATGAACATGTACATATATAAATATATATATATTTAAAATTTTTTGTTCATGGATAGCGAAAAAGTAAAGTTGACACAAAGAACATGAATAAATAATAATATGAGAATAAATAAACATGAAAGGAACATTCTATATTTTTGTGATCCCCAGAGCTTCCTGATCACGAATATATAAGCCTCTAGCCTGGGAGCCTCCGTGACGACCACCTCAATAGCCTACTTTCCTTCGGAAATCCGCTAAAAATAAAATCAACATACATGTATTGATTTTCTGACTGGTCGCATCACAGGAGTGCTTTTGTTTGAACTTTCTTCCTCAACCTTGTCCATTTTCCCAATGCTTTCTATAATAAAAACGTTAAATTATTTATGAAAGTTGTTAAGGAAATACCTATTTCGAGGTTGGAAAAGTCAAGACGTTTGATGTCGTGTTCGGCAAGACCTACGGCCATGCCGACGACTGATATTTGGAGCTCGTCTTGCTGTGGGAGGTCAACTTTGAAGCGTACGTTGACTAATGCACATGGAGTCACTCCTCTTAGTTTAAAGTACACTCCCTAAAATAAAAATGGAAGGTCAAATTTCGTTTTAAAATGTGGTAGGGAGAAGGAACAACTAAATCAAACTGTTGGGGCCCTACAAGGCTATGCCTACTATGCCTCAATATCACACCAACCTTCATACTCGTGGGTTTCCCCACACCTCCCATTAACCTCCCCCATCCTTTCCTCCCAACTCTCCTTAGCCACCCCTCATACCTCCCTCCTCATTAAAACACCTCCCCCATCGTTTCCCCCCACACTCCCCCTACATTCCAACACTTCCTTAACGTTTTCCCCCACAACTCCCCTTAACCTCCCCCACATTCCAACACCTCCCCCAATCTTTCCCCCACAACTCCCCTCAGCATTCCCCCACACATCCCCTACCCAACCTTTCCCTCAACACCTCCCCCCACATTCCAACACCTCCCCCAACGTTTCCCCACCAATTCCGCTTAACCTACCTCCAGTTTCCAACACCTCCCCCTAACCTGCCACAACGATTCCCCCCACAACTCTCCTTAACCTCCCCACATTCCAACAGCCCCCCAATCTTCCCCCCACAACTCCTCCAAACCTTCCCCCACACATCCCCTTACCCAACCTTTCCCACCACAACTCCCCTTAACCTCCCACCACATTCCAACTCCTCCCCTCAACCTTCCCCCACACATCCCCTTACCGAACCTTTCCCCCACACCTCCCCCCACATTCCAACACCTCCACCCAACGTTTCCCCCCCCCAATTACCCTTAACCTACCCCCAGTTTCCAACACCTCCCCCTAACCTCCCACAACTCTCCTTAAACTACCCCACATTCCAACACCTCCCCCAATCTTTCCCCCACAACTCCGCCCAACCTTCCCCCACACATCCCCTTACCCAATCGTTCCCCCCACACCTCCCCTTACCCAACCTTTCCCCCACATTCCAACACCTCCCCAATCCTTTCCTCCGTACATCCCCTTAACCTCCCCCAGTTTCCAACACCTCCCCCTACCTCCCACACGTTTCCCCCCACACTTCCCCTTAACCTCCCCCAGTTTCCAACACTCCCCCTAACCTCCCACACGTTTCCCCCCACACTTCCCCTTAACCTCCCCCAGATTCCAACACCTCCCCCAACGTTTCCCCCACAACTCCCCTTACCTCACCCCACTCCTCTCCCTAACCTCCCTCCACATTCCAACACCTCCCCCAACGTTTCCCCCACAATTCCCCCAGATTCCAACACCTCCCCCAATCTTTCCCCCACAACTCCCCTCAACCTTCCCCCCACACATCTCCTTATCCAACCCTTCCCCCCACACCTCCACTTAACCCCCCTCCACATTCCTACACCTCCCTCCAACCTTTCCAACTCTGCTGGAATTGAACTTTCATCCTTGGTTACCCTTCAAGTTTTTTACTTTACCTGAAGCAGCCTATGGAATTGAGACGACACTGTCACCGATGAAGGTAAAGGGCACATCCTTGCTTTCCAAATTTGAGTAAACATTTGTAAATTCCGGACGGGCGTCAAACCAACCACAGTTGCACCTGGTATGCCTTGATTTGTACTTATCAAGTAGCCATCAGGAGGTGTTCCATTTGGCCCAGAATTCGACATATTGTCGGATACCTAAAGAAAAAAAAGGTTTAAAAGTTTTAAATAAAACAAAATTACCTCTAAAATGCACGTGTCTTTATTCCCAATGGCCAAATCCAATTCCCTGAGCTGATCAACAGACTCGTCTTCATCCGAGCTGACCATTTCGGTCTTCTTAAACAAAAAATGAATCTTGAAAAAGCAAAATTGATTCCTTACATCGTTTGAAGATTTAGGTAAAGGTAGAGCTTCAAGGGTGACACCAGTTCCAGTGGCATGGCCGACCAAAACCCTTTCACCCAATGAAAGCTCAACTCTGAGGCCAACGACAGCATTCGCACCAATCGCAGCTAGCCGATGAATCAACTGTGTATGCAGCTCGTATTCCAAAAAGGGCAAAGCGTCCGAAACTTCTTTGGCATTCAGCTCACCTTTGCAGTCCCTTTTATGGCGACAAACCAACGCCTGGACCAAACTACCTTTCCCTTTCACCGCAGCTCCATCAACCAATTCCGTCGTCGTCATCAAAATCTCCCCAACTTTACCTTTCCTAAACAAAATATAAAAAAAAAAACAAAAATTTGAACCCACTTGCACTGAGCACATTTGGCCAATTTCATCCGAAACGGATGGCTTATCTCATTATACGGCATATGATAAACTTTACATCCATTTTCATCAGGATCGATCTAAAATAAATTAATAAAACTTTAAAATATCCAAATTAATGCTTACAGAGGAATAGTCATATTCTTTCTGGTTAATCACAGCAGCTGTACCACTGGCACTTAGAACGCAGACATCTTCACTATAAAATGTAGGAAAGTTAATATCATTGATAAAAAAGAGCCTTTCAGATGGACTTTGACCCTTTTTCGAGTAAAATTTGGATGTATTTGACAGCATTATGGGAGAAAAAGGGTCTTTCCTGGCGAAAAAAGTTTTAAATATGCCTATAAATGTCTTTAACCAACGAAAAAGGGTCAAAATTTGTTTTAAATAGTCACTATTAATTCAAAATCTATCGGTAAAGTGTGTTCTAAGCTAAAAATTTGTCTAAAAGGGTATTTCTCGTGAAAAAACGTTAAAAATCATGCCCAAATAGGGTCTGAGCACATCGATAAAGGTTGAGAATCGGCCTAAAAAGAGTCTTTTCTAATTGTAAAGGTTTAACATCTATCTTTTAAACTTTTTTCTGACTTTTCTAAAATCTGACTTTTTTCATAAGTAAGTAAAAATCGAAAATCTCGCTTTTTTGTCCCCTCATAGCTTAGAAACGTTTGGCTCTACAAAAAATCTTAGTAGATAAAATTTGTAGCAAATCTAATAAGCTTCAATTTTGTTTTTATAAATTTTTTTTAAATTTGAATTTTTTTAATTTATCCTGAGAATTGATCGTTAATTGCTTTTTGAGAGTTGATTTTAGAAGGTAATTAAATTCTCTACAACTTTGACAAAATAAACTTTTTGATTAGATGAAGATTTAACTCCTTCAGAGGTCAAAATTGAAAATCCCGTTTTTTCGTAGCCTCGTAGCTCAGAAACGTTTGGTTCTACAAAAAATCTGTTTAGTTCAAAATTGTAGCAAATTTAATAAGATTTAATTTTGTACTTAATATTTTTTCGCTTAAGACCAACGGTTTTCGAGATATTGGCGAAAAACCACATTTAGCTCTTTTCGGGCGTAGATTGACTATTGTGTATCATGGGACTTAAAGGAAGGTCAGGATGGAGGTCTTACCAAACAGTGGTGTGTTCTGAGTATCCGATAATAGCATTACAGGAAAGAGCCCGAGCATGCGAGCGGACTTCCAACCTCAATTCTGTCCACCACGAATCTCGAGTTTCGGCTTCATCTCCTCCCAAAAGTTTGACCCCTCTAGCACTCACAATACCACCTAAAAAACCATAAAAACCACCAAAACCTCAACCACTTTATACCTATATGCTGGACGAACCCAGGAGGATATTTCGTCATCGTCAAGAAAGGATATTCTCCCATATCGAGCGAATCTAACGGACGTGGCTGCGTCTGTATATGAAGTTTATTGCTCACTTTTTCACTTATACTAAGGCTGTTCCCTAAAAACAAAACAAAAAATTAAAATCAAACATATTCCAAAAATGAATTTCCCAAAAATCGCTTCTTACTGGACCAAATCATAAAAAAAAAGCCCTAAAACCTACATCATTTGGTGCAACACCGATAAAACAAAAATGTGTGAACGAGAGTAAATTGAGCCATGTTCATAAGCCCTTCTAAGTACACAATGGTTTATTTTTGGCTCAATAAACATGCGTTCGAAAATAAATCAAATTAATCGGTACACAGGATAAAGTACAGTTTTTGAAGTAATAAAGAAAAACCTGACTTTTATGGATATTTAAAGATAGAGATAAGATGAAATTCAGGTCGTTCTTGTATAATCGAGGCTCAAACATGCTTTTGACCCATGCACCACATAGAAAGATGCACATTTAGAAAACATCGAAGATATAAAAAATTTCCAAATGGAAACAGTTTGTAGTCCGTGAGGTCTACTCACTTTTATTATTCATCCCTTTATTATTCAAGAAGCATTTTGGACATAAATTACGATTAAACAATTTTACCTATGAGGGGCATAAAAGAAATACGATATCGATCAATTTACCTCGGGGTATGACATTTAGATCGGAATCTGAAGATCTTCGACAAAGTTCTTTTTCGTTGGATTTTTCGTCGGGGGTTTCCCTTTTGTTGCTGTCGGAAAAAACTCTGAAGGAAAAATTAATGAAAAAGTGAAAATTTTAAAATTACCCTGAGGATTTGAAGTCGAGAGTAACTGCGGTTCCTAAACCACGGACAACGACACCGCACTCGCCTTCAAGATCAAAACATTGTTTATAGCCGACGACGGTATTTGCACCTAAATCCAACACCTGAAAAATGAAGTAAAAAAAGATATAAAATCAGCCAAAAAAGGTCTTCCATGTTGAAAAACAGTAAAAATAAAAGGTTTTTATGGTCAAAAAACGAATTGCCTGTCTTTGTTCTACAAAAAAAAAAAGGTTAAAAGTTGGTCAAAAAAGGTCTTCTAGGTTGAAAAGCTGACAAAAAAAGGGTCAAAACATTCAAAATATAGCCATAAAGTGTCTTTATTCATCAGAAAAGGTTAAAAATCGGCCAACAAAGGTCTTCCACGTTGAAAAAAGTAAAAATAAAAGGTTTTTATGGTCAAAAAACGTTCAAAGTCCTGCCTGTCTTTGGTCAACAAAAAAAGGTTAAAAGTTGGCCAAAAAAAGGCCTTCTAGGTTCAAAAGCTGACAAAAAAAGGGTCAAAACATTCAAAATCTAGCCATAAAGTAGCATTATCCATCAGAAAAGGTTAAAAATCGGTCAAAAAAGGTCTTCCACGTTGAAAAACAGTAAAAAAAAAGAGTTAAAATTGGCCCAAAAAAGGTCTTCTAGGTTGAAAAACTGTAAAGAAAAGGGTCCTTCCGGTCAAAACCGATCAAAATCTAGGCATAAAGTGTCTTTACTCGACGAAAAAAAAAAAAAGGTTAAAAATTGGCCAAAAAAGGCCTTTGAAAAGCTGTCAAAAATAGGTCATTCCGGTCAAAAACGTTCAAAATCTAGCCTTTAAGTGTCAAAAATCTTTTTTAAAAAAGTTAAAAATCCGCAAAAAAAAAGTGGTTTTCTAGGTTGAAAAGCTGTCAAAAAAAAAGGGTCACTCCGGTCAAAAACGTTCAAAATCTAGCCATAAAGTGCCCGAAATCGTAAAGAAAAAAAAAATTAAAAAAGGTTGAAAATTGGCCAAAAAAAGGTCTTCTAGGTTGAAAAGCTGTGAAAAAAGGTCAAAAACGTTCAAATCCTGCCATGAAGTGTCTTTACTCATCAGAAAAGGTTAAAAATCGGCCAAAAAAAGACGTCTACGTTGAAAAACACCCGAAAAAAGGGTCTTTCAGATCGAAAAACTTTCAAATTTTGTCATAAAAGTCACTAGTCACCTCGTTTAATTCAAAAAATGAGAGTGGCAACATTACCTTGAGACCAATTTTTCGCTTAACTTCGCCGTTCAGTTTGAAAAAAAGTGTCTGGCGAGCTTCATTGGTTGTCCGCGGCGTTCGAATTTTATCAAGCCATTGATATTCAGGGTCATCAGCAGAAACAAGCTCTTCAACGAAACCGTGTACGGTTCTTAAGCGATAACCTTCTGGTATGATGGATGCTAAAAAAAGGAGAAAAAATCGATTTGATTTATTTAAAAGTACCAAATTACTTGAAAAAAATTGAACGCCGCATGATGACTGTCGGAATTTGTTGAAGTCTTCAAAAAGCTCGAGTTTGACGACGATGCTCACTTCACCTCGGATTCCATGCATCGTGTCATAAACAGGAAGCCATCCATTAATAGTAGCAGCTACCAAAACATAAATAAAATGGTCCAATATCATAATAAAATTATCCAAATTTTACCTTTTACATTATTGGAACCTGAATTGTTCTCATGAGTGACTGAAAGTGAGTTTGGGATCAAGAGAGGATTCAAATTTAAATACACTTTTCCAATGGAATCATTGGTTGTGTATGTGTCATAATCCATTAATCGTATCTGTAATGGTTCGTCTTGCAATTCAGCATCTTCGACCTGAAAAATAATGGAAAATCTAAAATATGGTGACAAAAGGGGAGGGGGGACGATCATCAACCTATTTCTAGGATGTTTGGGTGTAATCGTAATTACGAGTGTGAACCCAGTGTCAGAGTTGTGAATTGCAAGTGTCAGAGGTTGGAGGTGTCAGGGAAGCAAATTGGAGGAGTCAGAGAAGCAAATTGGAGGTCGTAGGCGCCAGAGAAGCATATTGGAGGCGCCAAAGAAGCAAATTGGAGATCGGAGGTGTCAGAGAAGCAATTCGACGTGTCAGAGAAGCAAATTGGAGGCGTCAGAGAAGAAAATTTGAGGTGTCAGAGAAGCAAATTGGAGGATTCAGAAAAGCAAATTGGAGGTCGGAGGTGTCAGAGAAGCAAATAGGAGGTCGAAGGTGTCAGAGAAGCAAATTGGAGGTCGGAGGTGTCAGAGAAGCAAATTGGAGGTCGGAGGTGTCAGAGAAGCAAATTTGAGGATAGAGGCGTCAGAGAAGCAAATTGATGTTTGGAGGCGTCAGAGAAGCAATTTGGAGGTGTCAGAGAAGCAAATTGGAGGTGTCAGAGAAGCAAATTGGAGGTGTCAGAGAAGCAAATTGGAGGTTGGAGGCGTCAGAGAAGCAAATTGGAAGTCAGAAGCGTCAGAGAAGCCAATTGGAGGTTGGAGGTGTCAGAGAATCAAATTGGAGGTGTCAGAGAAGCAAATTGGAGGTGTCCGAGAAGCAAATTGGAGGTTGGAGGTGTCAGAGAATCAAATTGGAGGCGTCAGAGAAGCAAATTGGTCGGAGGTGTCAGAGAAGCAAATGGGGTGAGGTGTCAGAGAAGCAAATTGGAGGTCGGAGGTGTCAGAGAAGCAAATTGGAGGTTGGAGGTGTCAGAGAAGCAAATTGGAGGTTGGAGGTGTCAGAGAAGCAAATTGGAGGTCGGAGGTGTCAGAGAAGCAAATTTGAGGATAGAGGCGTCAGAGAAGCAAATTGATGTTTGGAGGCGTCAGAGAAGCAAATTGGAGGTGTCAGGGAAGCAATTTGGAGGTGTCAGAGAAGCAAATTGGAGGTGTCAGGCAAGCAAATTGGAGGTGTCAGAGAAGCAAATTGGAGGTTGGAGGCGTCAGAGAAGCAAATTGGAAGTCAGAAGCGTCAGAGAAGCCAATTGGAGGTTGGAGGTGTCAGAGAATAAAATTGGAGGTGTCAGAGAAGCAAATTGGAGGTTGGAGGTGTCCGAGAAGCAAATTGGAGGTGTCAGAGAATCAAATTGGAGGCGTCAGAGAAGCAAATTGGAGGTCGGAGGTGTCAGAGAAGCAAATAGGAGGTCGAAGGTGTCAGAGAAACAAATTGGAGTTTTGGAGGCGTCAGAGAAGCAAATTGGAGGTTGGAGGTGTCAGAGAAGCAAATTGGAGGTTGGAGGTGTCAGAGAAGCAAATTGGAGGTGCCAGAGAAGCAAATTTGAAGTTTTTAGGCGTCAGAGAAGCAAATTGCAGGTGTAGGGTCAGAGAAGCAAATTGGAGGTGTCAGAGTTGCAAACTGCAAGTGTCAGAGTAGCGAATTGGAAGTGTCAGAGTAGCAAATGGGAAGTGTCAAAGAAGCAAATTGGGAGTTTCAGAGTGGCCAGTTCCAGAGTTCCATATGGCAAGGGTAAAAGTTGCTCAATTCTAGTGTCAGAGTTTGCTATTTTCAAGTGTCAGAGTTACGACAGAATTATAGCATCAAACACCAGAGCGATAACCAGTTTGAATTAATGTGGTAACTTGCATGGTATGGTTAATAATGTAAATTTCAATGCCGAGTAGTATGCGATCAGTCCTGAATATGGTAAAAACCCAATTTTTACAATTAAGTGTTGTTTTTGTAAAAGAAATGTTTGGCACTTTGAACTGGCAACAATCCAGAGGGTTTTCCTTAATTTTGGACTTTTTATAGAGAAAAATTAGGTCAATACCTCAAACTTGTACCATTCGGAATTCCACTGGGGGTTCAGGGATTTCCGACAGATTTCCGTTTTGTAGGAAGTGTTGCCCAGTTTGATTTCAACGAAGGCGTCAGTGGTGTCCGAACTTCTGTCCATCACCGGGAGATTCCTCCCGGCTATTATACGAACTTTGAGCTTCCCGGGCATTTTCCTTCATTCACGCCCTCGGTTATGAAATCCAGGCGAAAAGTCTGCTATGAAGGCAACTCACCCACTCACTTACACACTCGCCTCGCGTTATCAACTACAACTAGTTAAATAACTCATCTCTTATCAATAGACAGGCTGTTATCACCAGAAATCGATTAAAGACATCGATACAGCCAGTTAAGTTGACAACACTGCGTCTATTATTTGCTCTATTTCTCAATTATCCGTCATCATTAGTTATGGACCACCATAAGTTCTTGAAGATTGGGCATCAAGTTATCATGGTGGTTATCAATGATCAAGCTCCAAGCATCTCAAAGCCATGATGACGACACATGCCCAGGGTTGCCAACACTGGTCTAAAGCAAGCGCCATTGTGTTAAAAAGTAGAACTAAAATCCTATAAGGTTAACTGCAGGTTTTCCACTGATTTCTCTTATCAAATTTCAAGATAAAAATACAAAAATAAAGTGTAGTGCTTAGGAAATGCCTTTTAGTCATTTGTAGTTGATTAAATCGTTGAAAAATGCCGAAATTAAAAGACGAAAAAGTGACGAAACTTCTGTCAGATTTGGGCAGATCGACCCTGCGAGGGATTCGTCGCTGCCCGAAATGTAAGGTGTACAATGGCTCTAGAGGGCTTAGCTGCAAAAACCCAGCTTGCAACGCCATTTTTAAAGATTCCGGTCACAAAAATAAGAAGCCTTTAGAAGTCGTCAAACTTCAAACTGGAACTTCGACTCAAGTAAAGATAAATTGTGGAGATTTTAAATAATATGGTTTTTCAGATATTTTCAGTGAGGGTGTCTGATAAAGGTCTGGACCATCGAGGTTTCGTCCAGCTACCGCTGAACCAGTCAGCGGAAGAAGCCGAGTCGAATTTCTTCGCTCAACTTTCCGCCCTCTGTTTTGTCGATTCCTGCCAAAGACTATTCAACAACAGCATCCTTAAATGCCACGTAATCCATTCTTTTCCATCCATTTTTTAACGTTAATGTTTTAATATGTCAATTTGTAATCTATTTTTAGGAAAAACAGCCTTTAAACATTAGTTCGTGTTCGCACATACAACTTGCGACGAGATGTTCGGAAGAAGCGCAGGCGCTTAAAATTAAGAATGAAGCTATTCAATCATTAAATGTTTCTGAAGACATTAAAGAAGTAAAATTGTAAAAGTTATTTTTTATTTATTTTAATTTTAACATTTCAGTGCATCTGTGAACTGGCAAACGGAACACCGGGACCTCTAGTTCAACGCATTACCAAAAACGTCATGGCCGTGAAATGTAAAGTTTCCACAAAACACCCTTTGGGTTACCTCCACGTTTCCTTTTTTCTCAATAATTCAAACAAAGAAAATCAATTCATGTGTGGATGTACATCTAAAGTACTGAACGCTTTTGCATTTTTTGGTTAATGATAAAAAAAGTTTGTTTTTTTAGGGTAAAAACTCAACAATGGATAAAAACTGTGTCCATTATTATTCATGCATCGCTGCGTTTTTAAGCGAGGATAAATACACTGAAGAGTTCTCTCAATTTATTTTAAAGAAAACCAACGAAACTTACGCTATTGAAATAGCCCCTGAAGGTATATTGGGTGTTATTTTTCCTGGGGATCTAAGCACTTACATAATGAACGTTATTTCGCTCTGAAATCCGTTTAAATTTTTTGGGGGTTCAACTTCTTTGAAAATTGGCATATGACTCTAAATTATCCTAAAATCAAAAATAGAGAAGTTTTTGTAGGTAAGTGCTGAGATCCTCAAGTAAACACAGAAACCCTGAATATGGGCCAGGATGGACATTTTGAGCTGCTTTTGCAAATTTTAGAAATAGATGTTGAAGGGAATCCTTATGTGGCGATACTGGAAAGCACAATTGAACAAGACGTTGAAGTTGAAGTTAAGGATTTTATCCTTCCCGATATTACCCAGGTGAAGAATTTTTACTAATCACAAAATATCTTTTTTAAAAATTGCATTATTTGAAAAGTCATAAAATTATCTTTTCGAACTTTCAGGAGTTTGAAGGTTTGTCTTCGGTAGTTGATGTCGCCCAAGAATTAGAAGAGAATTTAGGTCCAACTTTAGAATCAATGATTTCAGTTGATGATGATAAAACGTTCAAGGTAATTTGTATATTTTCAACCTTTTTTATTTGAAAAATCTTTAGAAGCCGAAGACGAAACGAAAAAGTTCGACAAAAAAACCAATTATTGTCAAAAAGCAACCGAAGAAGCCATCGTTTCCTAAAGAAATCACTGGAGGTAGACATTTTGAACAAATTTTTGTTTTTATCCATTTTTATAGAGAGAAGTGTGAATGAATCAAATACAAGTTTAAGTTTTATCAAATGGCTTGCATCCGTGACTGAAAGGATAAATCAAACGATGCATTATCAATTTGACGGAAAACCTGAACCTCTAGTCTTCCATGCACCTCATGTAACTGAAAATTGTCACATTTTAACCATAATTGAATATTTTAAAGGAATTTTTTGAGTGCCTGATATCGAGATTTGTCTCAAATTTAGGTGTGAAGAGGAAACGAAAGCCAAATATTGAAACAACATTTACTCGGAAGGATGCACCTCCTACGGGCATTTTTCACAACTACACATGGCATATAACCAACATCGCACATGCTCGAGAAATGTTCTATACTCCCATGGTAAAATTAATTAAATTTTTGTTTTAATTTTTAAATTTTATTTCAGATATCGTTGGTGACGGAAAGGCTTTTTTCGAAAAATTCTGACGGGACGTTTGATGATTTGAATCTCAAAGATATAGAAGCAGGTTTGCCTACGGTGGAGGGTCAAGTGCCAATCAGGCCTGTCGAGTATAAAACTTATTTGAAAATTGGAAATTTACCCGATCATCCAGATGAGGAAGCTTCCTTTATGGCTATAGATTGGACTCCAAATGTTCTTCCTTTATCTAAAATTGGAGAGATGAAAATTACATTTGAATATGGCCATTCGAGGCATCCTCCTGGTCCAGATTAGTCTGAAAAATAGAGTCTGCTAGGATTTTTATTTGGCCTTAGTACTAAAACCAGAGGCAGCTTGTCAGGGGAGTCAGGAGGGGGTCAGTGCAAATGAGATAAGTTTTTTTTCCCTTCTTTTTGTTACCCACAAGCCACCATGGACTAGAAATCTTGAAAGAAGCCAATAAAGGATAACAGCCTACCCTCTTCTTGTTATTTTTGGGCCAGAAGTGAGCTGAGCTATCCCTAACCTCCAACATCTAACCTATTTAAGAGGATGAATTCGAAGTTTTACAAAGTGCCAGTAGATAGCAGGACTGATAAATGATAGATTTCCAATCCTTGACCACTTTGTGCCTAAAATACCTCTTTAAATTAATTATTTATTTTCTGTTATTGTTTTGTTATTAAAAGAAAAAAAGGGGGGGCACTAGCCTTTGTTTTAAGCCAAACTAGTCATTAAGACTTAAATTAAATAATTTTAAGCTTCTTTTTATTAACATTAATGTACAATAATATACAAATTGAACATAAATATTACACCCTTATTGTCATAATAAATAAAAACTTCTCTTAAAACTAGTATTTTGTCAGAAAATACTAATCAAGAATCCTTTTTAAAACAAAAAATTGAGAACTTCGAAAATTAAAAGTAGAGCTTATGATGTTGCTTTACAATATTTCAAAAAATATTGTGACATCACAGAAAATAAATTGAAATAAAAATGATAAAAATTTAGTAGACTGGTGTTGGGATTGATTCGATGCCATTTTGATGCTTTTCCCTATCCTGAAAAATTATAAATAAATACGCTGGGAAGATAAATGGATATACCTGCTGGAGTAAATATAGGCCACGTTTAGCTGCTGTATGGTATCGTTGGCTCAGAGAAGTTTCGGTCGACTTGATTCTGGGAATGTGACCTGTGTAGCCAGCGATTGGTGGTTGTTCAGGAGAAATATGCTCTTCTGTATAAAAATTGATCATAAAATTCCATTACCAATCCACCCAAAAATACCTTTATATCTATACTTCTTATCGAAATCTAATATTGCAGCTCTTAGTTTATCTTCAGGATAAGTCTGTTGAAGCTTTTGAAATTTTCTTTCGTAATTTCGATGAGGTCCTTCAAATTCTTTTTTACACTCTAAAGCTGCTCTCTGAAATGTTTCTCATGTAAAGGCTTTCATTTTTTTATGAGACTTACCCTCATTTCGAATTTGCTCATACTTTCGTCCGCCGCACGGATATAAGATTTGCCATATATAAAATTCATCCCTGGGATATAACCTGGAAGCAAATTTTTCAATTAAAAAAAAGTTAAAATTCAGAGAAAAACTATCCTGAAATGCGCTGAAAAGATCAAGCATTGGCAAGAACCTCCAACACCTAACCTAACTGGAAAAGACGTTGGAGTCCTAGTTGCAAAAAATTACAACAGATAGCAGGCTTTCTACATAGCCAGTATTTCTTTCAGCTCATTTTAGAAATGTTTGATTCTCTATTCTAAAAATGCGTCCTTACAATTTCCTTCCATGCATTAAATCATGTCTGGGTTAACCTTTTATTGAAAAGAAACTTCCAAAAACAATCGATTTTTAAATTGGAATTTTCTGTTTTTTACTTTGCAACCGAGAGTAGTTCGAATTAGAACCACCTGGTGCGTGCTTGTGAATTGATTTAGCAGTCTAGAAGCCATTTTCATGCTTGCATTTTTCTTTTATAAAAACCTGTGTATCCCATAATGTAGGGTCTTGACCTACTCGCACCGTTAGCTATGTTACGATTGTACTGTCCTTTGGCCCTTTCGATCGGCCTCAACTCACCTCCGTCTAAAAGCCCTTTGACGGGATCGTTTTCCCTGTAACGAGTGTTGCTTATATGCCTCGCCCACATTCCTTTTTCTCCCATCTCCTGTAACAAATAAATTGCCCTTGAACTTGAATGTCAGGAAAGAACGAAAATTTTATAATTTCCGGCGGTTTTTGTTCCCTAATGTCCTCGGTTGAAAAATTTAATAAGATCGCCATATTTGGACGTACGAGGTTATTGCTCAGAGTATGCAAATATCATTGTTCTAAAGGGTAAGCGTTGGTCCTTACCTGGTTATCCTTCAATTCTTTCACTTTTACCTAAAAACTTCCTCTTTTATCAAAAAACAAAATAAAAACTCTTTTTTTTTTCTTCATTACACTTGTCAAAATCGCTTTTTGAGACTTTTTTTATAATTTTTAGGTTAATATTGACAGGTTAGTTTTTAGACTGTTTTTATCAGATAAAAATGTTTATTTCATGCACTACCGAATCATATTTGAAAATAACTTACTCTTATTATTTCCTTTGTACTTGCTCCGTATCTTTTTCCAAAACGAAACTTAAGAGTTGGACAATGCCCTGTGTACCTGAAAAAAAATTTTTTTTTGTTAGTTATCAAACTTTTAAGTGTTAACAAGAATCTAAAGTTTGGTTTCCGTTTTCGCAAAGGCACGCTTTTGTTTCCGAACTAATCACTGTTTAAAAAATTAGTTAGACAGGCGTCTACAAACTTACCAAGGGTCGATAAAAAGGTGCTTTGAAAGATACTTCGCGATAAAACTCGGAGCTGTGAGAAGTGTTAACATGACGAACGATATAAAGGGAAATTCTAGAGAAAACCGACAAACGAACTTCTTAACGTTGGCACTGATTGGTACTGAAAGTATTGACTAATTTCTTCGCCTCCTTGATTATACGACCTACATCCACAATTGGGTTACTTAATTATTATTTTTAATAAATATTTGACTTGAAAAATTTCCCTAAAAAAATTAGACGATAGGTGTCATTATTTTTTATTCAGCCCTCTTCCTTTATGTAGGAATAATTTTTTTTAATCGACCATGTATTGATCGATATTTTTGGTGACGTCCGGATATGTGTAAAAGATAAAGCTTAGATAAAAATAAAATTTCTGCATTAAAATCTTTTCGACATTTTGCGCTCTAAAAGTGCTTGCCAGTCAGCATTTATGCTGCTAGACTTTTGGCCAAAAAATGGGAAAATTTATTGCAATAGTCAGTTTTTTTTTTATTTTACCTTCTTACCTTTCGAAATATAGTTGCTATAACAACGGATACACAAATGATCGAATCATGGCTTTGTGCTTGTATCAGAAAGCAAGAGAACTGTGATAGGGACTTAAAATTCAAAACCAGTTACCAGTGGTATGGAAGAGGAACCCCATAACCCAAACTTTATGAAAAAGTCGGGGCTCTATAGACCTCTCCACTAACAAAGAATATCTCCCCACCCTCCAGTCACTTCCTTCCACATCCCCACCTACTTCCAACATTCCACCACCTCTCACTCTCTCCCTTACCCTCCCGTCACCTCCCCTACCCTCCCACACCCTTTCCTCACCTCCCTTCACCTCTTTCCCACCACTCCCTTATCCTCCTGAACCTCCCATCACCTCCCTTACACTGCCATCACCTCCCTTACCCTCCCATCACCTCCTCTATCCTCTCCTACTTACCCCCAACCTAATTGTGGGTAAGGACAGTGCCTACAGCCGGTTTTTCGCTCTGTTATCTTTCTGATCTGGGCATCACGAAACACTGAAAACCCCCCAAAAAACTGTCTAAAAAATTTCCGATATTTTCAACATGAAATGCTTTCTTATCTATGATTAATGGGCCTCTAATATTTAGGGCGGATTTTCTAGGGCGTCGTTAAAACAGAGATGGGAGCCTACAAGAAATCGACAAATGCCGATAACCGTAAAGAATCAATACTCAAGGTATTCCGTCCTAGTCTCTTCCTACCGACTATAATTATGCATTTTATTTCAAATTAGGCTTCATAATGACTTTTTTCCCCCTTTAAAACAATGAAAGTTTTTCACAAATAGGAGAGTTCGTTGAGGGCATTGTCTAGTGGGAAATGAAAGCATGGAAAATTGAAGGTTTTACAGGGTGCCCTAGATTTTCGACCCTCATCACTCATCAGCATTAAAAATTTAACTATTTATTAATGTTTTTATCGTCAGAATTTTAAAAACAAATGGGGTTTCGGTATAATCCGTAAGTATTGTTTTCTTTCCACGAAGAAATAAGAAACCTTTAAAGTTTGCGGTTTAAGATTACAGGCAATTTTATCGCTTTTTTATATTTATAATTTTATCATTCGGGATATTTTTCTAGCAGAAAAATACCAACTTGGGGGAATTGGTAAACACTATTTTATTGGAAAAAAAAAAACAAACTGATATCCCAAAAATCCGCTAAAATGTTAGACTTTTCTTCAGTTTAAACCCTTTGTGGTGGAGGAACAACCCATGACCCAATACCAAATACACCTTCTCCTCATCCTCCACCTCCCACAACCTTCCTCCAACCTCCCTCATTATCCCCCCCCTCCAAACGCTCTCCCATCACCTCCTCGATTCTCTCCCCACCTCCCCCAACCTCCTAAGACCCTATTTGGTTTAAATTAGGTGAAGATCGGAGCTCAGGAGTGAAATTTCCGTGATTCCGATTTATTTGAATGTTCGCGGCCGCGATCTTGGCCTACGCGACCCACTATCGCACGTAAATTCGCCTCAACACGATTCTCACTTATTTTAGGACCTTCCGTGGATGAAAACCACTCGGAAGTTTCGATAACTTTTATTTTTAGACAGAACAAAAACTGTCTCGTTTCTCCTTGACAAGACAATCAAAAGAAAAACCGTACATGCACGAACTAGAACAGCAAAAAAGTTCAAAAACCACTAAACAGCGTAGCCCAGTATTAGCATGATCGCAGAGGCTACTTTCTTAATATTCTCTTATGACTTATCTGCTCTGTTTTGTCCACCTCGGGCGATTTGCACGAATAACCTTTTAGGTCGAAATTTTTGAAACCAAGAATGACCGTGTGACAATAAAAATGACGCGCAAACAATTTTTTTCGATAAAACTTTAATAGCACGGGTATTAAAGTGTGCGATTATAAAGTTATAAAGCAATTAATCAATTAAAGTTTTATCTAGGTATAGAAGTTTTTTTTTCTTTACTTTTTTGACGTTTTGTTATTTATTTAATTTTTTTTAAGAACTCAGGTGAATGAATCTCGGTCACGACATAGCGCATCACGGAGGCTTTTTTATGAAGAGGACGTCATTTATCGTGGTTAAAAGGAAAAAAGGCTTTTAACTACCGAGATTATTTTTTAAATGTCAGAAAACGAAAAAAAAAGTTAACTGTCGATTTTTCCCCCATCCCCGTACTTCCGATCAACTCATTACATTCTCAAATGAAGTAGAAGTAGTACCTACAAGTAGTACAAGTACATAGTAACAAAGTACTAACAAAGTAGTAACAAAGTAGTTACAAAGTAGTGCAAAGTAGTGCAAAGTAGTTCAAAGTAGTTCAAAGTAGTAACAAAGTAGTAACAAAATAGTAACAAAGTAGTTACAAAGTAGTACAAAGTAGTTCAAAGTAGGTAGTAACAAAGTAGTACAAAGTAGTACCAAAGTAGTAACAAAGTAGCACCAAAGTAGTAAAAAATTAGTAACAGAGTAGTAAAAAAGTAGTACAAAGTACTAAAAGTAGTAGAAGCGGTAGACCAGGTAGACCTAGACTTTCCGGAACCCCTTGCGACCGTATTTTTATTTTTCGATCCAATCTTCTTTAGGAAATAATAAACCATTGTTCATTTAAAAAAAAGTTATAAAATAGATGTTATGTAGCTTTTTTTTTTTTCATAAACAGTTAAGTACGGCGATTATGAGTCATGTTATTTTTCTAGACATAGGAAGTTATCCGGACCGGCTCCAAGAATACCTTGACCTACAAACCAACGTCTCCCTTCAATTCCTGAAGGATTTCATCTCCTTTATATGGCATCAAAATAAAAAAAAGAATAAAAATTTACCAAGGCGTTTCTGAAAACTTATTTTATGATCCCAAACCCACCAAAAGTCAAAATAGTCCAGGGTTTGAAATTGCAAAAGGTGCACTAGTAGTTTTTATTTTATTTTATAATTTTTAAGACCATTAGGTGGTTCTAAATCCAAGTTTGCGGGACCCCCCACTCCTGTGCTTCGTCCGCCATTTTGAAAAGCCGGCCAAATTTGGCACTTTTTTCAGTTTTTGATCTATAGCGCAAAAACAATGCATTTTAGCGACTTAATCACGAAGTAAAAAAAGAACGAATATTAAATTCTGCTTCTAATGAGCTTTTGAAAGCCAAAATCGGTAGAGCCGTTCAGGAGATATCGAGGTTCAAAAATGATCCTTTTTTTTAGGGCCTTTTTGTTTTCTCACCTTACTGTACATTTATGTCTCACGAGAGAACGGATGGTCCTAGACAGTCGGTAATAGTCTCGTTTTAAAGATAATAAACATGAACATTTTTTAAAAATTCCATCTTTCATGGTTCAGAAATGGTTACCCTGTAATGGTCATTACTACAACCAACTTCGCTAAAAAACGAGTACATTCGATGGCCGTACAGGTGAACTACTGGTCTAGCTGCCTCCGGACTAGACTCATTTTAAACTCCCAAGCCCGGTCCCAATTTCAGGCGAAATCTTACTTATAGATGTAGTGGCGGATATTCAGAATCTCTCACGATATCACCCATGCTGCGACTGGGGGCTTCTGGTGGCAAAAATCTATATGTCGCATAAGTTTTCCTCGAATCCTTCCTCAACTTCCAAGAAATAAAAGGTCATTTTTGATTGCCTATTTAGGAAGAACGAAGTCTAATTTTTGGCTTCAAATTGAAAAACAATGGGACTCTCATTTATTTTTCACGTAAATACTCCGGAAACGATTTATCGCTTGTAGGTTTTCTGTAATCAGTATTTCCATCCCTTGGCTTTTTAACCAATTTCCCCAGGAAATGCCATTCTGTAGATTAGCGTCATTTAAATTTGCGATTTAAAAAAATTTCTGATGATAACACTTATTCATTTATTCCAAATTTTAAATAAAACACGAAAAATTCATAAATTAAAAAAAAAACTGGACTAATCCTCAGGATAAGCGTCGGAAGGTGTTTAGGGGCTTAGGAAACAATCCTCAACAACATACAAATAGCCCTGAAGAGTGAGATTGGACCAAGAGGATTCGAGACTCATTTTCTTTAGCTTATTTTGTTCGTTTTATTTTATAATTTTTGCTTATTTTAAATGCTCTGAAGTAATTAAACCAGCAGTTTAAACTGAAAATGAAGCCACTGGACAGCCAGTGCCAAGGACACCTTTATCTACAAATTAGTGCATAAGTATCATCTTTTGTTATTGTTACTGTCTTGACTTATGCTTGCAGTTTGCACTATCGATTCCCAGAGTGCATTTCGGAATGTGGTCTCTATTGAGGGTTTACGTGACTGTCGGACGTTTGCCTTTTGAATATTTCGAGAAATGTTGCACATAATTCTGTTGTCTCTGGGACTGAATTTTCGGCGTTCCATTCACTTTCCCGATTTATACACTCACGGAAATAGCGTGACTATGCCCGATTCGCAGTACAAGGCTTTTCCCGAATATTGTTTACAGGACGATGACTTTAAATAAATAAAATAGAAAATGGGCCATGTTCTCAAAAAAAGATGCAATTCGATTATTGATTGAATGCAGCAAAGGGTTATTTTAAGATTACTTGAGGGAATGTTGCAGGCAAACTATAGGGTCCGATGGTGTCCATCGATTGCAGAAAGTCTGCAACTGACTGGCAAGTCCATCGTAGGACCATTTTTAGCAGCTGGTCAGATTGAGACGGAATAAGAGCTAAATTTTTCATTTGTTTGTCGCCATTCATTCACTTGAAAGAAAATTAACGGAATCGAGTTTTTGACAGTTTCCAGGCAAAAATAACGGCGACCAACTCCACACCGTTGTCAACGCAAGGTCGCGGGCTCGCGACTTTCCCTATTCATTGAACCAAAACAAGTTTCTACTGGAAGTTTTTATTACTGATATATAATACATGCCTACACAATTAATTTTGAGTTTGTTAAATTTCTCTTTTGTTTGAAAATAAACGTTTTTTTGTATGAGTGACGCGCTTACCCTGGCATTAGGCAGTCATTGGTTTGCTGTAGAAACGTGTCCCTTTCAGGTTTCGTGATGCTGATGTACATTTTATGAAGAGGATTTTTTTTACACTACGCGAACTCATGAATTTTGAGAATCGCCCGACATGACCTCAAAGACGACTCGACGTTGACTGCCTGACGTTTTGAACTTCTCGCGCGGGCTCTTTCCATCAACTCCCGCCCCCACTCTGTCACCACCATACATAATCCTTTTAATACTAGAAAACAGAATTAAACTATTATTTTCTATCTTTAAAATGGAAAGTAATAATTAACGCCGTGTTCTTTTTCCCCTGATTATAAAAACTAAATATGACGGTAGTTACTTCTCTGAAAATAGCTGGGTACTTCTCTGACAGTAGGTATGTATACACTTTTCTGACGGTGGGTATGTAGGTATGTAGTTACTTCTCTGACAGAAGGTATGTAGGTACTACATAGCTACTTCTACGACTTCTCTGACGGTAGGTTACCTACTTCTCTGACGGTAGGTTATCTACTAGTTCTCTAACGGTAGGTTACTTACTAGTTCTCTAAAGGTACGTTACCCACTAGTTCTCCGACGGTAGGTATTAGATACCTACTTATCTGACGGTAGGTATTTAGATACCTACTTCTCTGACGGTAGGTATTTAGATACCTACTTCTCTGACGGTAGGTATTTAGATACCTACTTCTCTGACGGTAGGTATTTAGATACCTACTTCTCTGACGGTAGGTATTTAGATACCTACTTCTCTGACGGTAGGTATTTAGATACCTACTTCTCTGACGGTAGGTATTTAGATACCTACTTCTCTGACGGTAGGTATTTAGATACCTACTTCTCTGACGGTAGGTATTTAGATACCTACTTCTCTGACGGTAGGTATTTAGATACCTACTTCTCTGACGGTAGGTATTTAGATACCTACTTCTCTGACGGTAGGTATTTAGATACCTACTTCTCTGACGGTAGGTATTTAGATACCTACTTCTCTGACGGTAGGTATTTAGATACCTACTTCTCTGACGGTAGGTATTTAGATACCTACTTCTCTGACGGTAGGTATTTAGATACCTACTTCTCTGACGGTAGGTATTTAGATACCTACTTCTCTGACGGTAGGTATTTAGATACCTACTTCTCTGACGGTAGGTATTTAGATACCTACTTCTCTGACGGTAGGTATTTAGATACCTACTTCTCTGACGGTAGGTATTTAGATACCTACTTCTCTGACGGTAGGTATTTAGATACCTACTTCTCTGACGGTAGGTATTTAGATACCTACTTCTCTGACGGTAGGTATTTAGATACCTACTTCTCTGACGGTAGGTATTTAGATACCTACTTCTCTGACGGTAGGTATTTAGATACCTACTTCTCTGACGGTAGGTATTTAGATACCTACTTCTCTGACGGTAGGTATTTAGATAACTACTTCTCTGACGGTAGGTATTTAGATACCTACTTCTCTGACGGTAGGTATTAGATACCTACTTCTCTGACGTTTGGTATTTAGATACCTACTTCTCTGACGGTAGTTATTTAGATACCTACTTCTCTGGCAGTAGGTAGGTACTTTTTTTGGTAGTAGGTACCCAATGTTATTATATCTTTAAAATGAGCAGCCATCAACGATTTCCATTTCTTCTCTTTAGGTTATATTCATACAGGTTATAAAACATTATACATAAAACTATTATTTATTTTATGTACTTTACTGTTTGATTACAATATCTGGTGCTTTATTTAAATATAAGATTATCGTTATTTTCGCAAGGAATGCATTTGCAGTAGTTAGGAAGTTTAAGATGGAAGGTCATCGTTTTGTGGTCTTCGCACGACAGAGGAACATCGATCGTGTGTACTCCAGAAGGTTGGCAGCAAAAACATTTCGACTTGTACTCCAATGCCACTGAAGAAAGAAAATAAAATAAATAAACAAGAAAAATAAATTAAGAATTAACCTGTATCGAATGCTGAGCGAGAATCGCAAGTTCCTTTACATTCGGAGAAACCTTTGATTTGGTCGCGATTGACGCATTTTCCGTGGACTTTGTCGTGGAAGACGATTATCCCAATAGTGTCGTTGGGGCTTATGGGCTCTTTGACGCATGACGAATATGATTCTGGGATGGTCTCGTTGCACTTTTTACAGCAGATGTCTTGGTAGATTCGCTCTTCAGGGCAGTCGTCGATATTCGGGCACTTTTCCGCTGATGTCGTTATACGAATCTGGTATCAAATGGTAGATGGATCATTGAGAGAACTAAAGCCTACCTGGTTATCATCGATGATACACTGATACGCAGTACAGTTGTCTTCAGAAAACCAAATAGAATCTTTTTCATGAAGACGTCCGTGAACGAGACATCCGTCAGGCTTACATTCGCCACAGCATTGGCCTGAAAGTTCCATAGGCTCGTGGTAACTCCATCCTTCTTTGCAGTCCCTTTTGCAATTCTCGACCATCTCTTGTTTTGAAACGATATTATCTTTTCCAATCTCACATGTCATATTCATGCAAGGGTTTCTGTCCGGCGATGGCCAAATTTGTCCCACCTAAATTTTTTTTATTGAAGTTTTTTTTAAAAGAACCAACTTACTTGGTATACGTTGTTTCCCATTTTACAGGCCACACGTTCGTAAATAGGGCAACATTTGTCATTCACGTATTTCTCTTTGAGGACGTAGTTTTCGCTCTCAGGAGGCGATGAGCAAGAAATGACTGTACAAATCGCTTTCGTGCTTCCTTCTTTGCATTCACACTGTCTGCATGGCCCATCGTTCCATTTTTCACCGAACTGGCATAAATGGTTTTAATAGCAAAGAACATTACAAAACTCACTGATTTCAAGACTGTGAATTTTTCAAATTCATTTCTTTGTCTTTCTCCCCCTCCTTGTTCTCCAGTGATAAAACTCATTTCGTACAAGCATTTGTCTTCCGGTAAAACTGAAATGTTGAGACCAAAAAATAAGTGTAAAAGTAAAAATTGATGGAGTTTACCGCATTGAATGTCAGGACAGCATTTTTCTGTGTCTTTGGTTTTATGGATATGATGTTCTGGGCAAGTAGGAGGTCTAGGACATGTAGTCGGGTCACAGTTGGCCACCACTTTGGGGCAGCAGCCTGAATCGTCAATCGCAGCAACCATGCCGGGCATCCTTTCTTTTTTCATCTCTTCCTCTGTGTCTTCGCATTCATCTTTCGGTTTGCATTCTAAAAACACATTATAATCAAACAGTTCCAGATAAGCGGCATACCGCAGATGAATTCTTGACACCCAGAAGAAGAAGTGGCAAGCTTCATAACTTGGCCGTGACCGCACTGGGGTTGCGAAGGTTCCGGGCAGATTGGTCCAGCAGTCGGCTCAGGGACTGAAAATTTAAATGCGCATAACTCCCACACTTTTTGACCGATTTTATTAATATTTATACCGTTGGAAAGCTGTTTTAAAGAGCTTTCTAACGGTATAATGATTGACTCAATCGGACAAAAAATGTGGAAGTTAAGGCCATTTTAAAATTCCACTTACCACAAATATGCTGAGGGCAACATTGCAATTCGGTTCCTTTGACCAAAACAGATTTGAAACCACGTGAGCAAACAGTTGCTGCTGTACATTGTATTCGTTGGCACTGTATCGACCCTTTGTCACACGTGCATTCTGTGCATATATCAGGCTGCCATTTATCGCCGGGGAAATGGCCTTCAGAATCGCAAGGAGAGCAAAGACGTTCTTCAACGCAAGTTTCATTTCGAAGAACAGAACCTTTAGGACATTGACATGTGTCTCCTTTTGTCGCAGTACAGGCTTCAGGGTTTGTACGATACAGTTGATAATTATCGCATGTTTCTGTACATCCAATACCGCATGGCTCGTATTCCAAACCTAAAAAATTAACCTATAGCATAACCTAAAAGACATTTGAAGGGACAGGGGAAAAAAAGATGACAGTCACTTTTTCGTCGATTTTGAGATATTAGCGGGGAGTATTAGAGAAGGTGTACTATCTTCGGGTAGAACAACAAGAGGAAGAAGATGAGAATCGTCCGAAATGTGAATTACCTGAAGGACACTCATACGGGCACAAGTTCGCAGATCTCCAACTCAGGCAGATTCCTTCATTTTGGCACTCTCGAGCATATGACTCAAGAATATTACAGACATTTCCATTATGACACAAATCCTCGTGACACTGATCGACATAAATTGATGGATCTACAACTGCAAAACACTAAAAAAAAATGTGTTTTTTCTGCTTAAAAATGTATTACGTGTCCAAAAAGTTTTTCGTCTGTAAGTTTTAAACATGGGTCGTTTTCTTTAGGAGGTTCGCACGTTTTTATCTCTTTGGCTTCGCAAGAATCTTCATTTTCTATGACTAAAATGAAGGTTAAATAATTGAAATTAAGAAATACTGACGTTCTGGGAGATCTTTGACGAGCCAGCTGTCACCAAATTTGGAAATATCTTGTGTAAATGTTCCATCGCTCATTTTAAAATCGTCAGTGCCATTCAAGTTGCAGCTACCACATAGACCTTCAGTGGCTCCTTTGTATAAATGAGATGGAAGCCTTAAATTGAATCCTTTTCCTCCATTGAAGAACTCGAGATCCAATTGGAGTTTGTCGATGCTAATCGTCACGCATTTCCCTTGCGATTCGACCACCGAAATCCAATCGTTGTTGTACGGTCTAGCCACGGTTTCTCCATTTATTTTTACGACGACTTTTCCTTCATTTATTAGCTGGACGACGTTATTTTTAAACAAGACAGTGATCATATGAAGACAGGCTAAATCTTGCTTCTCGCATGGTTTATGAGTTATCAAAACTTTAAATTGTAGTCCTTGGGTGCCTATCGTTTGAGCCAAAGTGTGCGTACATTTGCCATTTAAAGTGAAATCGATTCTATCGAAGGTGACGAATCTTGATGTACCGTATCCATCGCATTGGCCTATTAATTAATAGATATTTGATAAATGATAACAACTCTAATATTACAGTCTCGACATTCGGAAGGTTTGACGCATCGGTCCATGTTGCGGACGTATCCGTCTGGGCAGTAGCATCCAGGGAAGCATTCGTCGGTTTCAGGGCAGGCGTCTTCGACCATCAGTTCTGAGCAGCATGGCTCGCATATTTTGTTGAAGCATTCTTTGTAGACTAATCCGTTGGGACAGTCGACAGCTAGAATATGAAACAGTTAAGACGCCAGGTGTGTTTTATGGCTTACGGCAGTCGTAGTTCATTCGCCATTTTGATAGGTCGATGCCGGGAAGTTTGCTTTGGCATTCGGTCAACGTTTCCAAGATGGAAAGGCATCGACAGCTTTCGGAGTTGTTTCCTTGCTGGACGCAGTTGCACATCGACTCCACACATTGGGACATCAACTTATCCAAGTTTAGAACAGAAGCGCATTTAGACAAAGGCTCTTCCCTAAAATGCACAAAACACTTAACCTAAAACCTCTAACCTACGTCCAGTTGTAACCGGTCTTGGCCTCTTGTCTGCTCCTTGAGACCCTACTCAAGTGCTAGAGTTCGAAAAAGGGGGCTACCATGCAAAAAGTGCATTATTTGATAACTTTAACTTAGACCATCGATATCTCCTGAACGGCTCGACCGATTTTGACTATTGAAAGCTCAATAAACGCAGAATTTAATGAGCTTTCATTTTTTACTTAGTGGTCATGTCTCTAGAATCCATAGTTTTCGAACTAGAGGTCAAAAACTGAAAAAGGTCCCAACCTTTTTTCGGAATTACTTACTTGAAAACTTGACATTTCTCCCAAGCTTCCTTCTGTATATGAAGAGGGCAAGTAATAACTTCACAGCCAATACTCTCACCCCAGCTATCGCCAAACTCGACGCTCGTCTTCGCCATCTCACCATCAGGCTTCGTCCTATCATTCTCAGCATTTCCGTCATAAAGCCCGCATAGACCATCGACTTTTTTACGCATCTCACCAGGCACCTTTGGAAAACATTAGAAACCCAAAATGATTCACGATTTCATGACTGAAACTTGCATTTCAGCTCTTTTCAAGAGCTTTCTAACGGTATATATAACAATGAAATCACTTACAGTCACTTTAATATTCCCTTGAGAATCCCAAATCACAGAGAAATCTCGTATGCTTATAAATATCAAAAATTTATCCGCTTTTTGAATGCTAAATTGAGAACTTTGCGTACCAATTTTTTGCAACTAAAAATTTTTTTAAAAACAAAGCAATTATTCAAATGGAAAACTTACAAGTGGTAAATTATAGACAAAACCGTTATAGTAAGTGTTAAAATCCTTAGTTATCATTATTTTGTCCTTTCCTTGAGTTATCTCAATGCATGGTGGGATTTGTAATCCGTTGCAGTTTTTCAATTCTGAAAATTTCGAATTAACACATTCAGTGCGACGATTGAACGTTTAAATGCCTGTAACTTCCACAATTTTTGACGAATTGTGTACGATGTGAGGATATGTCATAGGTCCATACCTCGTAGGGCCACCCTCTTAGGGATGGGTAAACCTGGTAAGCCAAAAGGGGCAAGGCAAAGAAGAAACGAGAAAAGGAAGAGGTGGTGGGTAGGGGAAAGGGTAGTTGAAAGGTTAGGGGAAAGTGTAGGAGAAAGAGCAGGGGAAAGGGTAGGGGAAAGTGTAGGGGAAAGGGTAGGGGAACGGATAGGGGAACGGGTAGAGAAAAGAGCAGGGGAAAGGGCACGGGAAAGGGCACGGGGAAATGGCAGGAGAAAGGGTAGGGGAAAGGGTAGGGGAAAGCTTAGGCGAAAGGGTAGATCAAAGGGTAGGGGGAATTTTTCATAAATTGCGTACGTTACGGGCAACGTACGATCATTAATGAAATTGTGCCGCAATGAAAGTGTTAAAAGTTAAAGAAAAAACTTACTTTTGATGGCCCATCCGCTATCGATGCTTCTAGCAATGGTATGGTCGCAGATGTCATATTTGTATTCGGTTCCGTCAAAAGTTGTGAATGTTCTTCCTGTCACGTTGCATTTTCCGTCAGCAATTTTAATTTTTCGAGGTACACAAGCATATATAGGGCACTTGTTGTTTTCGTTATGGATCTCCTTGAGGTCGTAGCTGTAATTTTGTGGGATGAAATTTTTTTCTGTATTTGGGCCACCATACTTGGAGGAGCAGTCAGGTTTAAGGCAGACGTCATAAACACGTTTTTCTTCGGGTACGCATTGAAATTGAGGGCACGTTTTTTGCTGTTTGACTTCATAAGACGTTTTGTATTTGCTGAAGCCTTTGTAAGTTTTACCGGAATATGATGATCTTCCTTTGAAGTACGAGCCCCATTTTGATTTTGAGCCAAATGGGCTCCAGTGCTCTTCTACTGCTTGTTCGACAATTTTGTATCCAGGAGGACACTCGACGATCGGACACGCTAGGAAATTTTAAGTTTTTCGTTTTTAATGTTTTGTTTACTTTCAGTTTTTGGAGTCGCGGTAGGGCAGTTGAGTTCATCATCAGGGCATTCTATGATTCCGTTGCACCATGATGACGTCGGCAAGCAAATGTTCGATGTTGGGCATAATCTTTGGTCTGTGGGGCATGGCTTGCATTCGCACACACATTCTTCATTTCTTGACTGTCTCAAGCCCTAAAAAATGTTCCTTTATCAACATGTATACCGTTGGAAAGCTCTTTAAAATAGCTTTCTAACGGTATAAGTATCGATCAAGTCGGTCAAACGTGATAAAAGTTATGGGCCTTTAAAGGTTGAGAAAAACTCACATTTCCGCAAGGAGGACATTTTTTGGGTTTGCAGTCTGAGATTCCGTTCAAAGTGCAGACGCACTGCTCGCACTTTTCGTTTTCGAAAACGGCACCGATTGTGTAGCTAAAAATTTGATGATTTTAAACAAATTTTTGAGGATTAAGTCTTGGAATGTTTAAAAATTAAGGAAGCTATGGAAAAGTTAATAATTACGCAATGAATCCGGCAAAACAAGGACAACGCGAGCGAGTCGAACATTCTTCACCGTTCCACCATTCGTTCGAGTTCAAACATGGGCAAGTTTCCGACAAAGATGTCACCCCAGGGCAAAAATTGCAATCTTTCACTGATAAATTTTCTTCGATTTTAATAGGAGGAAGGATTTCTAAAAAAAATATGAATAATAAAAAAAAAATTATGTCGTCTTTTATATACTGTAAGGTTTGTAGCAGCCTAAAATGTCGACTTTCATAGCAATCTCTTTGTGCCATTTGTGAGGATAAATCCGAATCGATTTGGCAGAAATCGGATCCCAGAAAAACACTCGTTTGACGTTTACAGGATCTGAATTGCCTTTAAAGATCTAAAAAATTTTTGTTAATTTTGGTTTTTGAAGTTTTTTTATAGTACTTGGAGATTTCCATCTTTGTTTATGACTGGGTTCCATGTTTGGCCATCGTGGCTGAAGCTGACGGTGAAGCTTGTGACCCAACTGTGACGCCAGGAGACTTCATTGGGGGCTCCACTTCCAGCAATGACGACTCCAGTCAATGTCCTTTCGTCGAGAAAGTCGAATTCGATCCATTGATTCGAGTCGAAAGTTAAGGGAACCCAAACATCTTCTTTGAGTGAAGCCAGGGTCACTTTTTGTATCGAACTTGAAACTTTGATTTGTCTATCGTCCATCAAGGTCGACATATCGTCTTCACAAACTGAAACAAAGTTTTCGCCATGTCAGGAGCACAATAAGGAACTGACGTTTTTGCAGTTTTTGATCTCTAGCACGAAAACCATCAGTTCTAGCGACTTAACCAAGAAGTACAAAATGAAAGATTATCAAATTCTGCGTCTATTGAGCTTTCAAACGTTAAAATCGGTCCGGCCGTTCAGGAAATATAGGTGGTCAAAGTTTACTTTTGTAGGACCTAGAAGGTGGAGACTAGTCTCATTTTAAAGTTTAAAAAAAAATGGTCAACTTTGACCATCGATAACTCCTGAACGGCTGGACCGATTTTAACTTTTGAAAACTCATTAGACGCAGAATTTAATAATCTTTAATTTTGTACTAGGTAGTAAAATCGCTAAAACCCATGGTATTCGAGCTAGATGTCAAAAACTGAAAAAAGTTCCAATTTGGGACGATTTTTTCAAAATGGCGTGCGAAGTACAGGGAGACGAAAAATTGGATTTAGAACTACCCAAGGGTCTTAAAAAGGATAAAACCATAAAATCGAATTTAATTTAATTATCTTTACTTGGAGGTTTTTCAGTTGTCAAAATGGGAAGTTCGGTCGAAAAAATAGAACAGCCAAAAATTTCAAGTCGTAGTGCTGGCCTGTTGACCCATGATGTTGGGTTGACTCTGATGTACCGAGCTTCAATTGGTGTCACAAAAAGTCGTTGTGTTCTCTCCAAACTACTCGTCGGACCCTTAAAAACCTTCAAAACCAAATTAATTTACGTTTTTTCTATATTCTCATTACTTCTGGTATTCCTGCATGTGTGATGTAACTATAGGAAGTTCCATCTGTGCTGTACAAGACAAAGAAGGATGTCACGTATGCGTTTTTATTGGGAGATCCTAACAACGTAAGGCCATAGACAGCTTCGATTTTTCCAAGGTCAACTTCAATATATTGAGAAATGTCTTCGAATTCGGGTTCCCAACTGTTTTCGATGTTATTTATGCGAACGTAATACGGTTTGCTGTTGTAATAATCCGAAGATGATGAAAATCCTGTATTTGGCACTTCAGGTAGAAGTGGTTTAAGCCTAAAATTTGTTAGGTTATAAAAGATAGGTTATGAAGATTTACTTATTATTTTCACAAGCTGGTGGTGGACTCATGGTGGACGGGATGACCAAAATGTCAGTGAATGTTGTCGGTTCTGGCGTGGTTGTCGAATGGCAGTCGATTTCGTGGCATTTAAATTGATTATTTAAACACTGACATGTTGTACAGTTTCCTATAATGACTGCGCCAGGTTTGACCATTTCGTTGCTAGATGAGGCGCACGTGCATCCTTCGAGGTCTACGCAAGTTTTCAAGTCTCTCCAACGTTTTTCTTTCGGACATGGCTCTTTTGGTCTACAACCTGTTTTTTGGGTGTAAAAAACGTTTTTGTTTTAAAAAGCAATACCTGCAAGGCAGTTTGTTCCATATTCGCAGCGGTTTTTCAGCAAAACGAATTCGGCGTAGTTGCATAGTTGGTCACATCGGTAAGCACAATCGTCCCAAATTTCATCATTTGCACATCCTACACAAATTAATGATTTTCTAATATTGGGCATCCAGCCAGACTAGCCGAATATCAGCCTGAGTTTTGACCTGAAGAAAAAAAGTATCGAAGTAAACCCCCCTTGGATTTTAGCGAGGAATCGATTGGTATCAATAACATTTGGATCTGACCTACAGGGTCCTCCAGAACGACCCTAACTTCGTTATTTTATACATAATCCTATGTTATGACGTTGGAAATCGATTCTATGCTTGATTTCCAGTAACTTTTACTTAGAACACTTTTTTTGTTAGGGCCATGCTTCGTCAGCAAATAGTATACAAAGGGTTTGTAACTCGGGAACGTTTGGTTCTATCAAAAAAGACTTTAAGTAAAATTTACTGGAAAACATGCGTAGAATCGATTTCCGTCGTCAAAACATAGGGTTTAATATAAAATAGCGAAGTTAAGGTCGTTCTTGAGCACCCTGTACGTTGGATCCAAAAGTTATCGATGCCGATCGATTCCTCGCTAAAATCCAAGGGGGGTTCACTTCGATACTTTTTTTCGTCAGGCCAAAAGTATGGCAGATATCTGATATAGCACTTTTGCTTTTATTTTGTCATACCATGAAGATTTTCTTCGAAAACAACAGGAGATTCGGTTGTTCCACGTTCTATTTGAAGAACAGCAGTCGTTGGCTCTTCTGTAACATTTAAATATGTAATGAATAAAATGTCAAATAATTATTTTTACCGCATTCGCATAAAACTTGAATTTCATAATCTAGACATTCGCCTTCACAAATGAGACCGTTTGTTTCCAAGCTGCAAAGGACGTTTTCGCCGGTTTCTTTGTGGTTAAAATGCGACTCGAAGGTGCGACATCGAATATCTTTCATTTTTGACTTTTCGCATCTTGGGGAGTTCTAAAAATTTTGTTATTTTTGTTTAATTCTTTTTTAGGTTTACTTCTTTGAAATCTTTAGGTGAAGGGAGAGGCTCGATTTCGTTTTCTTGGCTTCCTATAACGTGTTTGTGGTTGTTCATCCAATTTGTCCATCCAGAAATGCATGTCATGATTTCGTCTTTTAGGACCGGAGGTTCGGTCGGCTTGCACGGCTCGCCTAAGCACGTTTTCTTATTTTTTGTGCAAAAACTGTTAAAGGATTTTTAAAAAACGTTTTTTTGGTGTTTTCAAACAAACCATCGGTGGCAATCGTCGCTTTCGATGATGTCTCCTTCGTAGAATGTTTTGCCATGGATGATACAGGTCGGGATACATTCTTTTCTTGAGATGCATTCTTTGCGGGATGAATTGCGGTAGATTTGTCCTTCTGGGCACCGTTTATATTGGCACCCTTCAACGCACGTGTCTTGCTTGCAAAGCCCATTTTGGACAGACGCCATTAATCCTTCGCATGTTTCTTCCGGGCAAGTGGAAATGCATGGACTGTACTCTGAGCAAGTCTCATCGCATTGGATAGCTAAAAAAAATTGAATTGGTGGTTTTCCACTTGTTTTATTATTTACGGCACAATTCTTGAGTTCTCCATTTAGTAGGGACGCCATGGACGTTGCATTCTTGAGCGTAGGCCGAAATAGCGGTGCAGAGGCAGTTGCAGTCTCCACCCTGATCGCAGCCGCAAGAATCGAAAACGCACTTTTCAAAATACGCATCGACCGAGACTTCAGAATGGCATCTTTTGAAAATATTCGATTTCAATATCGAACATTTTTCAAGCGCCCATGATTTTCGACCAGGATGAAGTTCGCAGGTGTCCTAAAGCAATGGGATTAGGCGAAAAATAGAAAGCGAGTTTACCTTGATATGTTCTGCGTTTGGGCAATAATCGTATATTTTCCACGAATCTCCGAAAATCTCGACTGAAGATTCTTCGCCTCCTGAAGGTGTAACGAAATCGTCGGAATAAGCATCATTGTAATTTCCGCAAAGCCCTTTTGTCTAGAATTTAATTTACAAAAATAAATTTGACCTGACGAAAAAAAGCATTGAAGTAAACCCCCCTTAGATTTTAGCGAGGAATCGATTGGCGTCAATAACTTTTGCGTCAGACATACAGGGTGCTCGAGAACGACCCTAACTTCGTTATTTTATATACAAACCCTATGTTTTTCGATGGGATTCGATTTTATGCTTGATTTCTAGTAAATTTTACTTAAAACATTTTTTCGATAGGACCAAACGTTTTGGAGTTATGAATACTGTGCCACTCAACATGGACCATCCGATTATCTGCCACACTTGTGACCTGACAAAAAAAAGTATCAAAGTAAACCCCCCTTGGATTTTAGCGAGAAATAGATTGGCATCAATAACTTTTGGATCTGACTTACATGGTGCTCCAGAACGACTCTAACTTCGTTATTTTATATACAAACCCTATGTTTTGACGTTAAAAATCGATTCTTCGCTTAATTTCCAGTAAGTTTTACTTAAAACACTTTTTTGATAGGATCAAGCATTATTGCACAATTTAACTTTTAAGATTTCTCACCCTTCCTTTCCATTTTGGGTCCACTTTCACAGAAATAATGGTTCCTTTGTCCCATTGTAAGACCACCCCAAACTCTCGTATTTCAGCAAAAAGATACATGTCGGTTTGCCTTTGTGTTATTCTAAAATTTAAAAAATAAACAATAAATTCGAATTTAAAGTTCAAACCTTGTCAGATTTGCTGAAGAAGATTTCCTGTCAGAAAATATGACCGTTTCTTTTGAATTTCCTGATCCTACATTCAATGTGACAGACTTGGAACAGCTAACGCCGGAAGATCCACAAGGTACGAGCTAAAAAAAAATAATAAGATTTCTCAAAATAGACTAGAAACCTCGACAATGATGGAAAAGCAGTCGTTAGGTTCGGAAGAAGCTGCTCCTTTGACTAAAACGTACTCGCAGGCGCCTTGAAAATCGTAAATATGATTGTCAAAGGTTTTAAAATGAGAATCCCCCCAGGTCGTACACGTTCCAGGGCATTGATGCTCTGTACAAGTCCATTTTCCAGAATTACAAGTGCTAAAAAAATCGATCAAGTCTTTTCTTTGGAAAAATAGTCATACCAAGTATTGCATTTTTTATTAATGACGTCGCCATTTTGAAAACTCTGTCCGCCATGATGGCAAGGGCATCGGTCCGGCTTGACACATTCATTGGTTATCGAATCCAAAACGAATCCTTTTTTACAAACGCATCCTCCATAACATACGGCTTCCGATTGGTCCCTTTTAAAACTGTGCATGTTCTAACAAGCAAGAAAGTTAAAAGCAATATTCGATATAACCTTACTTGGCATGTAACAGGAATAGAAGGTTCGCAATGTGTATAAACTTGATTTTTAGCTGAACTACAAACGACGTTTTCCATCGTGTTGTTTTTATATAAAATCAATTCTTCTTTTGACGCCTTTTCGCACTCCCAAAGAGCGTTTTTACATGTACTATAAATAATTCATTTTATTAACTTAAGATTTAGGTTAGTTCATTGGTTGGTACCACTGTTACTATGGTAACCAAGAGGAGAAAACATTTTACCATAATTGAGGTCCTTTTGGGTCTGGTGTTATTTCTTTATATCCTGGAGGATAATCGAGTCCTTTTTTGATGCAAGGGCATTCAGAAATCGGTATGCAGTTTTCTTTATGGTCCATAGTATAGCCACTAGGGCAGTAGCATCCTTCCAGGCAATTTAAACATGACGTCTCTCGAGAAATGTCCAAACATGATCTAGTGCAGGAACTTCCGCAGACTTCGTAGACTTGCCCACGAGGACATCTTAGACCTTAAGAAGAATATAGAGAACCTTCTAGTGAGATCAGTTTTACCGCATTCTCTGACTTGAGGCCTCCAATCGATCTTATGCCCTCCTTTCGAACAGCGATCCGCGTAGGCCGAAATAATCGGGCAATAGCATTCAGAAGGGCGATGATTACAAGAGCAGACATCATAAAGACAAAATTTATAATAAATTTCTTTTTCATCATCTTCCAGCTCACATTCTGCAAAAATTCGTAGAAAAAAGTTGACCTATATGAAAATCAACCTTTAAATATCTGTTCGTTGAAAATGTTGCAAATTTTGTTGGCCAAGGATTGAAGTTTTGAGTCTGCTTTGGAGCAAGGGTTTTCTATAGTAGTGTTCATCGATGGGCAGCTTTCTTTTGTCTTCCATTTATTTCCGAAGGAGATCGCATCTTGTTCGACGTCACCTTCGGGGGTTAAGAAATCGTCAGATCTTTGACCGTTGAAGGTCCCACAAAGACCCTAAAACCAATCAAAGATGACACTTTCAATCCGGCAGCTTAAACGTCCGTAACTTCCACAATTTTTGACCGATTTTATTGATATTTATACCGTTGGAAAGGTATTTTAAAGAGCTTTCCAACGATATAAATATCAATAAAAACGCTCAAAAATTGTGGAAGTTACAGACGTTTGAACTTTTGAGTCATGAAGTTCTCATGAGACCCCTTACCTTCGTTTTTCCCTTCAAACTAGGCGGCGCTTGTACGTAAACTCGAGTTTTTCCATCCCACATAACCTCAACTCCATCAAACAACGTCACTAAACATAATTAATAAACTAAAATTATACAAAAATAAGTAAAAACCTTGGATGAATATTGAAGAAGCTCTTCGAACGTGAGCATGGTTTAGGGTCGCCGGTATTCTATGGTCGACGCCATTGACTGTGACTTGCTTTCCTTGTTTCAACTTGATTTCTGTATCTTCAATTCTAATCGTGACAGATTTGGTACAGGAAGGCTCATCTTTATAAAAGTATGTTGAATAACCCATACTCTGAAAAGAAAAGATTTAAAAAATAAATTAGAACAGTCTTGGTCTTTAGTTGCCAGAGGTCAAAATGGGGGCCTACTATGCGAAAAGTCCACGTTTACGACCATAAATCTAAGTTTTTGTCCCTATTTGTCCTGTGCTTCGTCTGCCATTTTGAAACATTTCCCCAAATCTTCATTTTTTTTTTTTTAGTTTTTGACCTTTAGCTCGAAAACTATGGGTTTTAGCGACTTGACCACGAAGTACAAAATGAAAGATTATTAAATTCTGCGTCTATTGAGCTGTATAACGTTAAAATCGGTCCAGCTGTTCAGGAAATATAGATGTTCTAAGTTAACTAGTCTTTGTAGGACCTAGAAGATATAGACCGGTTTCATTTTGAAGTTTAAAATTTTTTCAACTTTGGTCTTCGTTATCTCCTCAATAGCTGGACCGATTTTATCGTTTGAAAGCTCAATAGGCGCAGAATTTAATAATCTTTCATTTTGTACTTCGTGGTCAAGTCGCTAAAACCCAGAGTTTTCGAGTTAAAGGTCAAAAACTGAAAAAAGTTCCAATTTGGGACAGTTTTTTCAAAATGGCGGACGAAGCACAAAGAGTAGGGATACGAAAACTTGTATTTCGCATTACCTAATGATGCTAAAAAAGATGTTAAACCTTAATCTACCAAGCATTTTGCTTAAATCTCATGAATTTTTTGAAGTTCAAAATTTTTTCAACTTTGACCTTCGTTATCTCCTCAACGGCTAGACCGATTTTAACGTTTGAAAGCTCAATAGACGCAGTATTTAATAATCTTTCATTTTGTACATCGTGGTTAAGTCGCTAAAACCCATAGTTTTCGAGCTAAAGGTCAACAACTGAAAAAAGTTCCCATTCGGGACAGTTTTTTCAAAATGGCGGACGAAGCACAAGAAGAAGGGAGACGAAAACTTGGATTTAGAACTACCTAGTGATGCTAAACAAGATGTTAAACCTTAATCTACCAAGCATTGATAATTTTACTTATATTATTAATTAACCTGAGATATAGCACCATCGCATGGAGTGTTTTCAGTCTCTATGGTGTAGTTTTCAGTTTGAAGCATAACGTACGAACATTTGCCCATAAATTCGTAGTTCATTTTGTCAAAAGTGAGGTAATGAGGGTCTCCTACAGCTTCGCATCTAGCGCTACATTTCAATTTCGTACAAACCCAAGAGCCGTCTTCGCAAGTGCTATAAATTTCGTTATTTTTGGCTTGAAAAATATATCAGGTACCAAGTGTTGCAGTCTTTGGGTAGTTCTTTCCCTGGAGGGAATGTCCTCCCGCGAAGTTTGCAAGGGCAGTTTTTCTTATGGACGCAGGTGCCGTTGTTAGCATAAGTGTCTTCAGGGCAAAAACAACCTTCTTCGCAGTTATCGTCGATTTCTGCACCTCCGCAAACCCTGTCTTTCCCACATGCTTGGTACACTTTGCCTTCAGTGCAGCTCATTGCTAAACCAAAAGCGTTAAATCATTCCAACAATAAAGAACTTACGGCAAAAGTCGCTTTCTCTCCACATTTTGATGTCAATCCCTTGTGCTCGGCATTCTTTGACGAACATCGAAATCGAAAGGCAGCCGCAATCGCGTTTCCCACTCTGGGCAAGCTCACAAGCACAGAAATCCCATTTGCAAGCAGTATAAAACTCATTCACATTCACCACTTGACGACAATCATCAAAAATAGCATCATCGACAATTTTTCGACAAAAATCATTCGCCTTATCTTCCGTTTTAGCATCCAAACAAATCGGTTCCTCCTTTTTGCTTTCGCAAACACTTTCTTCGTTTAAAAGTTTCGTCCCGGATTCTTCATTGACAACTCCGCAGATGCCATTGGCCAATTTTAAAGACGATTTTTCGACTTGGATTTCGACAAAGTCCTTAAAATGTGCATTAAAAGATACAAAACGATAGATAAGAGAAATACTTCTAAATTCCATTTGATATTTAGCTTATTTTCTGTCCTAACGATGATAGTGTTCGAGCCCAATTCGATTTTCAACCTATCCAGTTTTTTAGGAGCATGGATCGTCACATTACCATCTCTTATCGTCAATTTTTTATCTAAAATTAAAATATATTTTGAAATGTTTAACATTTTTGCCCATAAACTGGGTGCAATCGAGAAAACATTTCCGAGGAACCTTCCCCCGGAGTTGGGACCGGGGGAGTTCAAGAAAGTGGAGAAAAAGGAGCAAAAAGAGAAGATATACCGATAATGGAAAAGTTGAAATTGTGCTGGTCGATTTGGACAATTAGATGATAGCAATCGGGACAATTTCCAGGCGTTGGAGTGTCAATTTTTAAAACTTGAAAGCCCAAGTCGCCATCAATTAGCTTTTTGGAACAGTCATTTTTGAAACTGGAATGCAAAAAACGTTATATTATGCGAGACAGGTCGCCATATTGTTGGCGGTTGATATAACCTTTTGACGCTGCCGCTGAATGTCTTGTAGTGATTGCCAAGCCATGTATAGCAGGACCAAGTCGATGACTCTTTTTTATGTATGATCGTTATATGTTCTTTATGTTTGTATTCATTGACGTGATAAACTGAAGTTTGATTTATTTCAGGGAATACGTAGTTGAGTAGTAGATCTTCTTGGTTGCTGTCTGTAAAAAAAGGTTTAAGGAAAAGCAGATTCTTTGTTAATACCGAATATGCATCGTGGAACAGTAGGTGGTTGGAATTGTCCGTTTTCGTATTTGCACGTGTAAACTGGTGCTGGTGGGCTTTGGAAAGACATGCCTTCTGGGCAGGTTAGGTTACATTTGAGGCTTTCGTGGTCTCCTGAGCATTTGTAGTTTCCGTTAAAGCCTAGCATGCGGACGTCGCATGATGAAGTTGCTGGAGTATTAGGTAGATTAGAAAGTTGAAAAAAGGTTTTGGGTTACAGTATTGGCATTGATGTCCTCGGAATTCTTGCGGGCATTGGCATTTGTTGAAGCTGAGGCAGATTCCGCCGTTTTCGCAAGGAGGGATGCAAATGGGGTCGCAATCTGGGACGAATGCCCAGTCCTTACGAACAGTCTCCCAGGCGCCTTCTTTGCATCTGATTTCCGTTTGGGTGGACCCATCATGGAATTGAAAACCGCTCATGCATGTCACGCTGCATTCCTGATGGTTCACGCACGTCATTTTCGAGTTGTTCGGAAGTGGAGGTTTGTCCAAACATGGCTTGCGCTCATATTGGCAATAAGGGCCGTAGTAGTGGTCAAAACATTGGCAGTGGTTTGGACCAATGCATTGACCATCATTCAAACATCCAGGGAAGCAAGTTGCTAAAAAAGGCATAAACACTTCTTTCCTAGTAACCATCTTACGAGAACAAGCAGGGATCGAAAAATTCTGATATTCCTTAACTTTCCAATTTCCTTCGCTGCAAACAATCGAAAGTTCTGAAACGCCTGACGGAAACGTGTAGCCGGTCATACAAGTTGAAATGCAATCGCTAAAAATTGGTTAAATTTGATCCTTGAGGGATTCCTTCAATACCTGGTTCCTCGGCAGACAAGCTGAGAGTTCATGGGAGCCATGAGTTTTGAGTTGCATCCTTTGCTGTGGTGGCCATAGCCGCCGTATTGATGGCTTCCGTAGCTGTACTTACCGTAGCTTTCGGAACCGTAGGTTTTCGAGCCACCGTAACTGCCGTAGCCACCGTAACTGTATCCTGTTTTTCTGTACAAAGTATAAAGGTTGGTAAAGCAAAGAGAAAAAATTGCAGGATTGTCGAAGGGAACTATGTAATTTGAACTCCGATATCAAGCCTATCCTATGCATAACTCCGTAGTCCCGTTCATTGAAATTCATCAAGCTCGTAGCAGCAAAAACAATGACCACGAACTACGAATGTAGAATATGCAATAACGACTAGAATTCCTGGCCTTGTACATATTGGCTCATAGGTTTCTGTCCACCTATTGGCTCATGAGTTACTGGCCTCCTTATTATACTCATGAGTTCATTTTTCTCCTTTGACTGGCCTCCTATTGGCCTAAAAGTTCCAATATTATGTATTGACGTAGACCTCCCATTGGCTCAAGAGTTCCTGGCCTCCTATTGGCTAGAGTTACTCATAGGCCCACAAGTTCATTGCCCTCCCAGATTGGCCTAGAAGTTCATCGACATTTATTGGCCCTCCCAGATTGACTCCTATTGGCTTAGAAGGTCTTCGCCACATAGTGTCCTAGGCCTCCCATTAGCACAAGAGATCCCGGCCTCCTATTGGATCTAGAGTTCCCGGCCTCGGAAGAGAAGGCCGAGCCACTTAAGGAGGTTAGCAGGATCGAACTCGTACCTCCAGAACTAATGACCTGCTAAGCCACTCTACACTCAACCACATCTCATGCTCGCCCATTAATGATTCTTGGGTATCCCCGAGTTCTCAAGTAGGAAAAAAGGGTAAGTACCTGTAGCTAGAATCAGCTTGAAGATCATGATCCTCATGGTTTTCTTCGACAGTTTCTTGCCCAGTGGGTCTCGATTTTTCGTGGAAGAACGCATCTTCTACTGGTTCCTGGCCTGTGTGTCTCGATTTTTCGTGGAAGAAGGCATCTTCTACTGGTTCTTGTCCTGTATGCCTTGATTTTTCGTGGAAGAACGCGTCTTCTACTGGTTCCTGGCCTGTGTGTCTCGATTTTTCGTGGAAGAAGGCATCTTCTACTGGTTCTTGTCCTGTATGCCTTGATTTTTCGTGGAAGAACGCGTCTTCTACTGGTTCCTGGCCTGTGTGTCTCGATTTTTCGTGGAAGAACGCATCTTCCACTGGTTCTTGGCCTCCATGTCTCGATTTTTCATGGAAGAAAGCATCTTCTACAGGTTCTTGCCCTGTATGTCTCGATTTTTCGTGGAAGAAAGCATCTTCTACAGGTTCTTGCCCTGTATGTCTTGATTTTTCGTGGAAGAAAGCATCTTCTACAGGTTCTTGCCCAGTATGTCTCGATTTTTCGTGGAAGAAAGCATCTTCTACAGGTTCTTGGCCTGTATGTCTCGATTTTCCGTGGAAGAAAGCATCTTCTACAGGTTCTTGTCCAGTATGTCTCGAGTTTTCGTGGAAGAAGGCATCTTCAACTGGCTCCTGTCCTCTCTGTCTCGATTTCCCATGGAAGAACGCGTCCTCTACAGGCTCCTGTCCAGTTTGCCAAGTTTTTTCATGAAAGAACGCATCTTCCACAGGTTCTTGTCCCGTACGCTTAGTATTCTCGTGGAAAAACGCATCCTCTACGGGTTCTTGACCATGTGGTACTCCACCATATCCATAACCGCGGACTAGTCCGGCCACAGAAACTAGAACCGTCCAGTACAACATCTCTGAACGGAATGAATGCAAAATGTATTGGCCGAGCTAAGGATGTTCTTATATCAACAGGAACTGATAATGATACCATCCACCCTCTTTCAAAATAGGCCATAACTTTACATTTGTTAGGACTCAATAAATTATAAATGCATCATTAACCACAGGTATACCACAAATTAAACGCAGTACCAAAGCTCAACAGGTACACAGGTTAACCTCAGTCTGAAGGTTATAAACAAAAGGTTAACCACAAGTTATCACCTTATCAGCTAACCTTTCCATCCTGTTTCGACCAAACAATAATATTGACAAATCCGTTTTTCCTTAATTTAAAATCCATTTCTCTTATGGTAACCCAGTATATCAGGCAGGAACTCAATGTCAATATCGCATTAATAAAAAATCGAGAACGGAAAGGCTCTTATCATGTCTCGGGAATTCCTAAAAAAAGACTGCCCTCATTTTATTGGGTTTTGCCGATCTCCAGTTCTTAAGAAAGCAGGAAATAGTGATAAAATAAATTAACTAAAACAATTCTTTTTAATTATTATCATTTTATAATTTACGACAAACAATTAAATTTGATTTATTAATAATATAAATAATTTTCACACAATGAAAACTAATCTAATTAATATTTTGTTTCCAAACTACTCTGCATGCCTTAAATTATACTTTTAAACCTAAAACAAGGGATTAAAAATGGTACAACACCTATACTTTGCATTAAAATAATGCCCATTTTCCTACTCACGGTAAAATGTAGCCTAGGATTCAGAAAAAAACAAATAAAATTGAACTGAATTGAACAAAAATTACCATAAATGCGGGAAAAAATCCACTAATTCTATGCAAAGTATAGCTTGTATACTGCACACTTCTCAAAACAAAAGATAAAAAGAAAATAAAAATTCGGGCCATTACTTTTTCAAAATGGTTGTTGAGAAAATACGAATGGCCCGAAGCCACTGTTTTTGGCCGGGTTGTGGCCAAAAAAGGGTTTTAAAGTGAGTTTTTTTTAAAAATGAAGGGTTTTCCTCTAAACCCTGAAAAACGAGAAAATAAAAGGTGAGCGAAGATTTGGTCCCAGATTACTTTTTGGTCATTATCTTGAGGTATTCGAGAGCAGCGAGGGCCGCAGAAGCTTGGGCGTCTTTCGCCGTCTGTCCAGACCCATGGCAAACAGCGACTGGGAATGATGAAAGTTGAACAAGACACTGGCAAAGACCTAAAGATTAAAGAAAAACATAAATTTAACAATTTGTAAATTTCTTCATAGGGAAAATAGGGAAATTTTGAGCTCTAAAGTGGCAAATAGAGTGGCTGTGTACCTTTTATAGACTTTTCTTCAATATCAACGAATGCAACATCAAATTCCTGTTCGGCTGCAATCTCTTTAAGAAGCAAGATGTGATTAACGTCCCCAGATGCAAGTTTTAAAGTCTGAAAAATAATTAACAATAATTTTTTTTAAATTAATTTTTAATATAATAATAATTAATTAAAGGGAATTAATTTAATTAATATAATTAATTTTAAAAAAATAATTTTTTATAAAACTTCAAAAAAAACCTCAAATCCCTCATACCAAGTTAGAAATTATTTTGAAACAAAAATTTTTTTTACCTGCAATTCGGTAATTTTAGGGCCTTCGGATGATTTGAGGTTTTTGTGAAATTGTGAAATTTTGACTGATTGCTGCGCGTTTAAAGTTGAGATCTTGGACGACCTCATTTCTTCCCATTCTGTTAAGTTTGTAGAATCCATAAAACGTCGAGCTAACTGAAGATTAAATAGAAAAAATAAAATAAAAATAAAGGACAATTTATTCATACCATTTCATCTTCATCCAAAACTTCATTCCAGTTGGGTGAGGCGCTGTCGTAAGGGATGGACTGAAGTCGCACCCACATATTCTGCGCAGCCAAACGTTTGGCGATTTTTTTCGATTTTCCAGTCCCGGTTTCTTTATGCTTGAAAACGACGCAGGAAATCGTAAATTGCCTTTCATGCGGCAGACCTTCTTCATATTCAGTTTTGTACGCTGGCGGCGGCCACCTTCTTGACATGCAGAGCTCTTGAAGGAGCCCAATAGGATTGCCAACTGTCGCTCTGAAAATAATCGTACAAAAAGTAACAATTGATGGAGAAATTACTTTGTATCGGGGGCTGGAGGTATCGGCAACGTGATTCCATCAGAATTGCCAGTTAAGCGGTCCAAAATTGATTTGGCTGCTGAATGTTTTGCTTCTTTTTTGGACCTTCCAGTTCCAGTTGCTAAAAAAGAAATTAGCAATGATTACTGAAATTAAACTTACCGACGGCTTCTCCGACAGTGACCCTGTAGCGAAATGTAGGTTCATGAATGGCACCTTCAACTTGAACAAGTTCGTACTTTGGAATCGTCCCACGACGGCTGAGCAACTCTTGTAGAACAGAAACTGGAGTTTTTGACGGCATGGATTGCAGTTCTTGAAAAAATCCTTCCTAAAATATCAATTTATGCAAAGAAAAATAAAAACAAAAAACGAACCATGTTTTTGTTGGCTTCTTCCATAGGTGGGACGTCGCCTACCGGGGGCGGAATGCGATGGTGGACGTTCGGAGGACATTTCTGGTTCCGCTGATTTCTTTCTGCGATCGGCTGGTTGTGGCCTGGCATCATTCCAGGTTGGCCGTTCGTCTCCTCGACTTTGACTATCAAATTTGGCCTGTGAAGCTCCTAAAGAATTCAAATTTTATATCATGGTGGGAAAATAATTTTAACAATGAAGAGGGAGACACCCCTCATTCAACCCTCTTTTTAAAAAAACACCCTTCTTTAAGGGGGAAAAATGTCTTGGAAGCACAATAACCTTAGAAAGGGATCAAACTCAATGCCCAAGAGGCAAAATTTGCTATAAATCGTCCATCTGGCAGCAATTTACAATATTAAGTTACCTAAATTGGCCACAATGGCAGTGGAAAGTAGCAAAATTCAGCCCGACATTGTGGAACTGACAGATTATGCTCTAAAAGTAGAATAAAGTCACAAATGTCCAAACAGCTAATATTGTGGGATTGCCAGATAATGGCCAAATCCGTGATAACTGTCCAAACAGCAAAGTATTGTGGGATTGCCAGATAATGGCCAAATTAGTGATAACTGTCCAAACAGCAAAGTATTGTGGATTGCCAGATAATGGCCGATTTCGTGATAACTGTCCAAACAGCCAAATATTGTGGGATTGTTAGGTGTGTTCAAAAATGGCCAAATTCGTGACAAATGTCCAAACAGCCAAATATTGTGGGATTGCCGAATAATGGCCAAATTCGTGATAACTGTCCAAACAGCCAAATATTGAGGGATTGCCGGATAATGGCCAAATTTGTGATAACTGCCCAAACAGGCAAATATTGTGGGATTGCCAGATAATGGCCAAAAATGGCCAAAGTTGTCATAACTGCCCAAACAGGCAAATATTGTGGGATTGCCAGATAATGTAAAAAAAACGTCCAAATTCGTCATAACTGCTCAAACAGGCAAATAATGTGGGATTACCAGATAATGGCCAAAAATGGCCAAATTCGTGACAACTGTCCAAACAGCCGAATAGTGTAGGATTGCCAGATAATGGCCAAATTCGTGACAACTGTCCAAACAGTCAAATATTGTGGGATCATCAGATAATGGGCCAAATTTGTGACAACTGTCCCAACAGCCAAATATTGTGGGATTGCCAGATAATGGCCAAATTCGTGATAACTGTCCAAACAGCCAAATATTGTGGGGTTGCCAGATTATGTCCCTAAAGTAGCACAATTAGCGATAAATTGCCTTAACTGGCTTCTTTTAGGCGCACTACTAAATAGTTACTTTAATCGAGTGGCTAGTAGAAAGATTATCACGAGTTTGGGCAATTTACCGCTAATTTGGCTTCTTTTTGCAAATTATCTGGCAATCCCACAAGATTTGGAGTTTTTGCCTGTTTGTGCAATTTATCGCTAATTGGACTCCCTATTGGGCATAATCTGGCAAACACTTGTTTCCCTATTCGAAAATCTGAATGGACCTCTTGCCTAATGTGAAATAGGAGTTTTTAATTTTAATAGATAAATTGCTTAAACTGGCAAAACGTTCGAATTAAGCCACTAAAAATTACCCAAATTTGTGATAAATTGCCAAAAGATGTCTCCATTTGCGATAAATTGCCTCAATTGTGCAACCAATACCATGCACTAAAGATTACCTACTGACTATAGGTATTCACGATCTTCAACTAACAAGCGTTAATGGAGTTTACCAGGGAAGTTAACCAAGATTAACACGTGTTAATTGAAGATCGTGAATACCCCTATTACTTGAAAATTCGTGCACTGTTACAAAATTAGTAGGTTGATCGCAAAAATTAAGTTCTTCCATTGATGATTTCAATGGCGGAAATTGATAGGTGGAGCCCGGTACATTTTAAGATAAAATAATAAATAAAAAAAGACAGCAGATGAACATTTATTGATAAAATTGAAGAAGAAACTGATAGAATGGTTCAATGATTTTATTGAAATTTTTACCGCATTGGCCATGCTGAAGTTGGGTTGGGGTGGTTGATTCCTTCTAGAACCTATTTTTGGTCGATTTCAGGACGAACTTTTAACGCGAGAACTTTGACGTTTTTGCGACGTAGGTAGCTCCTCTTGGTTTATTTTGAGAGTTTTCCGACTTTTTTCGCGGACAGGTAAGCGCCAAGGTTTATCGTGACGCGGGTCGACGATAAGATGGTGGGGGGTGTGTTTTCGGTTAGAAAAGAATTGATTGGAGTCATCTGATTTTGAAGGTCATGGGCGATTGGGGCGCTGTTCGACGGCGGGAACCGCCAAAACGTACAGTGTGGCCAACCACAAGGGAAATTTTTTGAAAAGTCGACAGGTCGCCACTTTTAGAAGCATCCTAAGTAGCCCATTTTACTAGGCAAAGTTATAAAATATAAAGTAGACACAAATATCCCAAACTGGTATCCCTGTTTTGTTCCCTTTATAAAGAATGACCTTTAAGATTTGGACCAGTGTTGCCAGATATGGGGATATTTTTCTCCAATTTGGACTACCAATGCCCACAAACGTTTTTGCAAGAACTATTCATCTTTTATTTAAATTTTAAAGGGTCAAAAATATAAAAGACCAAACGTTTATTACCTATTTATACATAAAACATACATAAAATTTTCAAGTAGACAACTTTAATACTTTTGTTTAAAAAAAAAAAAAAAAAATTTAAATATCACAATAAAATTTTGCGATGAAATTCTGTGCTTCAAAATTGACTAAGTTTTAAAATGTTATAAAATACAGATTTTTAATAATCCGAGTAGTATTTTTAAGAAGTACAATGGTTTGAAGATAATTTAGGATCGACGAGCAGCACTTAGTGCACGAAGAATGTGAAGAAACAAGTTGATTATGTCCAAATAAAGCTCGATGGTGGCCAAAATGTATTCTTCAGGAGAGACCCTTTTCATGATGTTCTAAAGAGCAATAAAAATTAGTAAATAGGTTATCTGTTTTAGGTTAGAATTAGAAATGGCTTACTTGTGTATCATAGATGATGAAAAGCGAGAAAAGGAAAGCACCGCCGAGCGAGAGGACGAGTTCGAAAGTGTTGCTTTGGAAAAATATTTGCAAAAATCCTCCAACCAAAAGGACGCAAAGCGATGCAAATAAACTAAATAAAAATTAAATTTATTATTATTATTTTTTTTTTGACTTACACAAGGCCCAATGATGAGAAATCTCTTTTAGTTTGAAATGTATAAGCAGTGAGTCCACCGAGAACTGCCAAAGTTAAAAGAAGAGCTTCAAGGACGAGGACTTTGTCAAAATAAGTCACGATTACGCCAACAGTGTATGCTTGAACTACAGTCTAAAATCATCATAACAATTAAATAAAATTAAAGAAAAAGACAAAAAAATTCACCCCAAAAATTACTTACAAATCCAGCAAGAAGGAAGAAATTGATCGGATATTCTTTTCTCTTGATTTGTAAAGCAACAAGCGTCACCATGCTGATGATGAACGCCATAAACATCATCCAATCACTGCAAAATAACAAAATTCGTTATCCTAAAATACATTAAATTAACCAAAATCCATCATGGGATAACCCAATTTCTCTTTTAATTAGGGTTATTTTGACCCAAATACTATGGACTCTTATGGATTCATGTCACCAAATTTGATGAGAAATCCTCATCAGCTATAGCCAGAGAAACTTTACTTTTCTTGAACGAAGAGCTTCCCCGCCGGCCAATAGATCAAAGTGAACCCAAACAATGTCGTCGTTAAAAGTTGAACCGACAGCAAAGTATAGACTTTCTTTAAAAAAGCTAAAAAATATCCATAAATCGTTAAAATAAATCCAAAAGAACAAAAGAATTCATACCAAGTCTTATCTTGACAGATGCTTCCATGACGTTGTTCCTGTATAAGAAGTCATTTTCGATACTTTCGTCTTTACCACATTCAAGATCTTCGTCATTAATCAAAGGTATGCTAGCCATTTTAATAAATTTTTAGTTCCGGTCTGTTTACTTTGAAAACATAGTCAATAAAACGTCTGCAATTTAATCAACACAGATAGATAACATATGAGAGGAACAGTGCTACCAATTGATAAAATTTCCCTATATGAACTTTCTTTTTTTTCCCCCCTCTAAAAAGGTCCAATAGGATATATAGTTAGGATATATATTACTCTGTGGTGGATATTTCTCCAATGATATCTAAAGGGGCGTAAGCTGTCCCCAGGGGGGTGTGGGAAAGCTCAAGTTTTTTTTTGTGTGTGCAAATATCCCCAAAAATTCGTGAAAAACCTCAAAATCAACATTTGTAAAGCCTAATTTTCGTCAAAAAAAGTAAAAACCTCGAAATCAAAACGTGTGAAGCCTAATTTTCGTCAAAAAAAAAAAACCTCAAAATCAACATTTAAAAGCAAAATTTTCGTCAAAATCAACATTTGTAAAGCTTAATTTTCGTCAAAAAACCTCAAACTCAACATTTATGAAGCCTAATTTTCGTCAAAAGAAGTAAAAACCTCGAAATCAAAACGTGTGAAGCCTAATTTTCGTCAAAAAAAAAAAACCTCAAAATTAACATTTAAAAGCAAAATTTTCGTCAAAATCAACATTTGTAAAGCTTAATTTTCGTCAAAAAACCTCAAACTCAACATTTATGAAGCCTAATTTTCGTCCAAAAACCTCAAAATCAACATTTAAAAAACCTAATTGTCGTCAAAAAACCTCGAAATCTACACGCCAAATTTTCTTGAAAAACCTCAAAATCAACATTTATAAAGCCAAATTTTCGTGAAAAACCTCAAAATCAACATTTGCAACGCCCAAGCTTGATTAAAAACACCCTCGAAATCAACATTTATGAAGCCTAATTTTCTTACAAAAACCTCAAAATTAACATTTAAAAAGCCAACTTTTCGTCAAAAACCTCAAAATCAACATTTGTAAAACCTAATTTTAGTCACAAAAAAAAACAACAAAAAAACCTCAAAATCAACATTTATGATGCCTAATTTTCGTCCAAACACCTCATATTCATATTCAACATTTATAAAGCTAAATTTTCGTCAAAAACCTCAAAAACAACATTTATAAATGCCTAATTTTCGTCAAAAAACCTCAAAATTAACTTTAAATTGGCAATTTTTTGTAAAAAACCTCCATATCATGGTTATAAGAGCAAATTTTTTTGTCAATAAATATCAAAATCAACATTTTAAAACCCAAATTTCATTCAAAAACCTCAAAGTTAACATTCAAAACTTCAGGGGGGGAGGGGGCAAAGGTTTTAATTTTTTTTAAAAGGGGGGCGCACTGTGAAAAAATTTGGGAACCTCTTTTTTTGCTGAATATATTTTTCTGAGAGCCAATTTTCTGCCCCCCCTCCCAACCGGGCGCCCCCTTAACTGAAAACCCACCCACACTCTAAGGTCCCAGTCCGCCCCTGGATATATAACCCATAGATGCTGTTGAGTACTAATTATGTCCCCATCATTGACATGCAGCATCTATTTCCCAGTACCTTACCCGTCATGCATTCCCATAATAATCATATTACCAATAATTCATTTCAATATTCATCATTTCAATCATCATGCATTCTGGTTGTTCCCATCATGCATTGAGAAAGTACTAGAAGGGTAATAGAGATGGGAATAATCGAATAATGACGTCATATTTTATTTTATATTGAAGAACAGAGCCATTCCATTAAAAGAGTCTATTGATCATGCTCATCTCTAGAAAGTACCCATCATGCATTTCGAATGTAACATGCGTTTTGATTTGACAGCAACAATCATGCTTTAGGATTTATTTCAAAAACAAATTTTCCAGAACCTTAAAAATCCCCATGAAGTAAACCATGTACCTAGTACATACATGGGGGGAAAAATTTCTATCTACGTCTATATTATTTTGGTCGATAGTCATCTTTTTCTGAATTCATGCAGTGAAAATAATTTTTATTGCAACAATGTTTATAATGAACTAATTAAAGGTTTTAACTTAAATCATTGGAAAATTGAAATCTTTCAAATCTAAATTTTCCGTAGTGATAGGTTCGAGTTCGTACGGTTGAAAGGGTTCAGGAATGGGATCAAAATTTTCTATCTTGATATCGATAGGTTCGATAGGTTGTTGGTCACATAAGGGAAAGAGCGACGTTAAATTATTCAGGTCTAAGGGTTCTTGTGCCAAAGTTTCCGATGCGGCGAACTCACCTTCTTCATTTATGATGGAATACGGTTTTATCATCGGAGGTTCTATAACTCCAGTTTTGACCGATATGACGAGAGTGTTGGTCAAATTGTCGATGAGAAGGTCAGGGTCTTCTTTGAAAGGAATGTGGCTCGATTTTTTTTCGTTCAAATCAATGATTAGAGCTCCATGGAGTGTCTCGTGGGGCTTGTAGTCTATGATTTCTTGAGCAACCCGATCTATGGCGGATGAAATTTTTTTATAAAATGGACTGGGTGTACGGTATACCGCTGGTTTTTCATATCCCTGGTTACCGTTGAAAAGCAACTGGTTTTTCTTAGCAGGCTTCTGTAAAGGTTTGACTGTATTCGTTTTCGGAAGAGGTTTTTTGCTCTCTTCAATTTTACGTTCAAACTTCATAAAACGGCTGTCGAAAAAACGCGGAATTGTCTTAACCGGCTTGACTTTTCGATGCTGCCGAATATTGCCGTCTTCCCAGTCAGAGACACTTTCTTCAGACATCCTTTCATCATTCGAAGAACTTTCAACAT